>CAIGRT010226079.1:0-11945 GCA_903798405.1 Fraxinus platypoda | reverse complement strand
GATGGTAACATTCTGCGTTGGAGATTTTGTTGAGAGAGGAGAGATTGAGGAGAAGAGAAGACGGGTGTATACGGTTGTGATAGAGAGGAGGGAGAAAAGATAGAAAGAGAAGGAAGTGGGTAGAGAGAGAAAAGCAAAGGAAAAATGATTAGGGTTTAGAACATTTGGGGGAAATATTTAATATTAAATTATTAAATTGATACCTGATTTATGAATAATGAAACTCCAACCCTGATTTTTGAATTGTGATCTTTAAACAGCTGGTATTATGTAATTTCCTCTATAATTATTGATAAAATAATATTTAGTTCTATTGTTTTTATTAAATTAAATAATATATTAATGTTTAATCTATAGATACCTGATTTTTGAATAATGAAACTTAATCCATGATTTTTGAATTGTGATCTTTAAACACCTGGATTTCTGTAATTTCCTCATATTCATTTATATGTTCGGTTATTACTTATTCTTCAAATCAACTTTATTACAAGCTTTCCTAATTGTTTTTCTCAAGTAAATTGAAAGTGAAATATTTTAGGGCTACTCTCGAGTCCCTCCACTGTAAGCAAAATAGAACAAGAAATAGTATTCCAGCACTCTAAAAAGCATCGGACACAAAAGCCTTGTCCAACCTACACTCCATTTGCTCTCTACATCTCCCATTACTCCTCTTTAATATGTAGCCCATGTTTAGTTTAACTAAAANTCGGACACAAAAGCCTTGTCCAACCTACACTCCATTTGCTCTCTACATCTCCCATTACTCCTCTTTAATATGTAGCCCATGTTTAGTTTAACTAAAAGCTAGATTAAAATTTAAATAAAAAACAACAATTTATTTTGACAATACATTTCATAGAATTTGTTAGTGCGGGCTTTAGGTTGTTAAATTATAGAACCGGCAAGAACAAAGTTTAATTTGCGTGACATGATTAAACACTATAATTATGGGGCTGAAAATGTAGTATGTAAACTATAAACCAAAAAACCAAAAAATAAAACCAAGAAGGGAAGAAGAAAAAGAAAAGAATAATCCGAGACAAGTGAATTACACTATTTCCTTAAGACAAAATTATCCCGCAACGGTGCTTAGGTTCACGGCACTTGTCTTCTAAGATATAACGGATCCAACTTGTGGTGAAAGCACTGCAAACCACAAGTTACAGCAAATTTTCGACAGTTGCTCTCTACAAGAAGAAAATGACTTTTGAATCGCTTTGGAAATGATTTTGCAAGAGATTTATGAAATGCTCAATGAAAGTATGATATGGGATTATAAATTAAATTAATAAAATCCAAACACATGAGATCTATATATAGTAGTTGGAAAGGTTTGTCTTAAAAGACACAACCATACAAGAGGACACTCCTCTTGAAATTTATCTCTATACATGAAGAGACACCTATTGAAAAATTTATCTTAAAAGGCATCCAACGCCTCGTCTTTACTTTTTAAAAGAAAGACATAACAGTACCTTATACAATCATCAATGAAAGTAACAAAGTATTTCTTACCACCTTTAGTTTGAACATATTTCAAGTCACAAATGTCGCTATGTATTAGCTCTAAAGGTGTAGTGTTCATTTGAATTGAGTGGAATGGTATTTTAGCCAATTTTGCTTCAACACACACTTTGTATTTATGATTATGATCGANAGTATTTCTTACCACCTTTAGTTTGAACAGATTTCATATCACAAATATCGTTAACTTTAAAGGTGTAGTGTTCCTTTGTACCGAGTGGAAATGTACTTTAGCCAACTTTGCTTCAACACACACTTCACATTTATGATTAGAATCAATCTTGAGTGCTGGAATTAAACTTTGATTCATAAGTTGCACAAAGATTTGTAATTCACATGTCCTAGTCGACTATGCCACAAACAAGACAATTCAAGCATATAAACGAAAGTTGAATTTTTATTCATAATACTTTTCCTTGGTACAATAGTAAGAACGTTTATTTTGAACATTCCATCACACATGTATTTATTTCCTACATACATCTCATTCTTGGTCAGTACAAATTTATCGAATGCAAATACAAGTTTAAAACCATTTTTACTAAGTAGAGACCCAGACATAAGGTTCTTTCGTATGTCTGGCACATGTAGGACATTGTTGAAGATGAGTTCTCTGTCCGATGTCATCTTTAAAGTGACCTTCCATTTTCCTTCAACTTTGGAACTTGCAGAGTTTCCCATGAAGAGTTGTTCCCCATCCAATTCTTGATAGTTGGAGAACATCGCCTTGTCTGCACACACATGAAGGGTAGTACCAGTGTCAACCCACAATTCCTTTGAGTTTCCAACGTAGTTACACTCGAAAACAACCGCAGATAGATTCATATCTTGCATCCCTTCAGAAAGGGTATCTCTTTCAACTATGTTAGCTTGTGCATTCTTCTTTGGTTTTCGACATTCGCTTGAACGATGTCCGACCTTTTCACAGTTGGCCTTCTTGGAGTTGTCTCTCCACGGTGCCCCACCGCAGATCTTTCTCCTCTTGTTGACAACATTCGAGTTGGTTTCAACAAAATTTGCTCCAAGTTGGACAATATGCATTCTCTCGATTTTCCTATTGTCTTCTTCGATCATCAAGCGGACAATCAATTCTTCAAATTTCATTTCCTTACGTTTATGCTTGAGATAGTTTTTGAAGTCTCTCCACATGGAGGGAGTTTCTCGATGATGGCAGCGACTTGGAAGGATTTGCTCAATTCCATCTTTTCAGCATGGATGTCATGTAATAGAACTTGAAGTTCTTGCACTTGACTGATCACTGTTTTGGAATCCATCATCTTGTAATCAAAAAATCTGCCGACTATGAACTCCTTAGTTCCGGCATCCTTGGACTTGTATTTATTCTCCAATGAATCCGACAGTTCCTTGACCGAGTTCTTCGCACTATACACTCCATATAGTGTGTTATACAATCCGTTCAGGATGTAATTTTTGCACAGAAAGCCCAAATGCTTCCATGCATCCAAAGCAATAATCGATTCACGATTATTGTCTCCTTCTTATACCGTTTGTGCAGTCTCCTTTAGAAATTTTGCTAAGTTTAGAGTGGTAAGATAGAACAACATCTTTTGTTGCCATCTCTTGAAGTCCACGCATCCAAACTTTTTCGATTTTTCCAAATGTAGGATTGTAGTATTTTGAAGTGGTCTAGTCAACGTCGGAACCACATTGTTTGAACTACTTTGACTCGAAGTAGCATCAATGGTAGTCATTTATTTTACACAAACATAAGTTTAATGCAGCAAAAAAGAAGAGTATAACACGTTATGCCTATTCCAAAGATGAAAGTTATGGATCTTGTTCCATAAAAAAACCACTAACAATAATTTTGTCTTAAGATATTTGGTGCGAGCTTTATGTATGTACGGTGAAAGGGTTGTTAAATTATATAATCGACAAGAACAAAGTTTAATCCGTAGGAGCGTGATTAAACACTATAATTTTGGGGTTTGAAATGTAGTATGTAAACTACAAAAAAAAAAAACCAAGAAGAAAAAGAAAAGAATAATCAGAGGCAAGTGAATTACACTATTTCCTTAAGACAAAATTGCCCCGCAAAGGTGCTCACGATTCACGGCATTTGTCTCCTAAGATACAACGGATTCAACTTGTGGTGGAAGCACTTCAAACCACAAGTTACATCAAACTTTCGACGGAGTTTCTCTCTACTTTTCTCTCTACAAGAAGAAAATGGCTTTGGAAATTATTTTGCAAGAGATTTATGAAATGCTAAATGCAAGTACGATATGAATTATGAATTAAATTAATAAAATTCAAACACATGAGATTTATATATAGTAATTGGAAATGTTTGTCTTAAAAGACAACCATACAAGAGGACACTCCTCTTGAAATTTATCTCTATACATGAAGAGACACACCTATTGAAAAATAGTCATATCAAAAGTCATGATCTTTCATTTGGAAAGACACACCTTTCCATCAAAATATTTTCTAGAATATTTCATAATATTCTCTACGACTTTTCAACAACTCACGTATTTAAGCAACTAAAAGTTGGTTTAATTTTTCATTCATCAAATAATAAATTTCACTTAAATAATGATTTAAAATTGGTCAAAACCAATTTTCGATATAAGATTCCAACAGAATTCACGATTTCTCAACACGATATTTCAACTTTTATCAAAACCTTTTAAATTTTTTTTTTTTTTTTTATCTAAATCAAACAGGAGCTTAATTTCCTTACACCACAATCCTCAACTATCTTCTAAAATCCTAAATTGAGACCGAGGCAGATTGCTGCCCATCTTTTCATGCTTCTAAAACTGCATTGAAATCTCACACAACACAAGCGAGTGTTTGAGTTGGTAGAAATCCCAGCAAAGAATTTCATAACTCTTGCCTCTACATCCCAACTACGAATTCTATGGCTCGCGCCTCTATATGTACACAACACTATCATAAACAAAACAAAACAAATATACTAGGTTTTACTGTGAAACTTGAACTCAATGTAATGTTGTTTGTGAACTTCTACCACCATCATATCGATTTTTTTTTATGGTATTAGTTATAGGTATGTAGAATATACTAATTTAGATTAAACTGATTTAGTGATTTTTATATGAAGCAAATTTGTAGAGGTAGAAATAGTGGGGATCAATTTTAATGGCCAGGATAAGGTGGACAGAAAAATATAGACACTGTTTGGTGGGATTCAAATCGAATTTTTATTAAATTTTGATAAAAGTTGATGAAATATATGATTAAAAAGTTGTGAATTTCATGAAATATGTGGTTTAAATTAATTGTCTCTACCGAATTGGGGCATAATTTATTAAAAATGAATAGACAGATTTGCTGATTTTCACAATTAGTGGAGACTTTTGCTTCTGCCTTTTTTTCCCTCATCCAATTTGAATTATATAGAGCATATTTGTAGATCTCCAAGTCGGTGACGGACGTTCAAATTTATGATCCTTCTTAATGTCTAGGAAATTCTATTATTTTTGTACAGAATGTCTACTACTTTTTCTTTCTCCCCAAGTATCTCTAATGCATTCTAGAGATCGAGAGCTTTTGAAACATACAAAAATATTAATAATTTTCCTACTAATGAAGACCCAAATAGAAGGAATTGCTATTTCCTTCGAATTAGTAATTACCAGCCTTAAGTAAATTGATCTCTAGAAAGCCTCCCGCAACCTCTACCTTAGGGTCCGCTAAGCATAAAAGACCTACCATATTCGTATGACACATATAATACTGTGGGGATAATATGTGGCATAATGATGTTACACTGATGACTAGATGATTAATTGGATGTATGACCGGGTGTTTTGTTAACTTGTTGTCTACTGCCTTATTTTTTATTAAAGCGTGTTTTGGAGAAATACGACTTTTTTAGTGGATATCAACGACTTCTGATGTTTCCAAGTGTCAAGTTCAACAACGTTGGATGATTGACCTTCTGGTGACTTCTATTACACTATTCATTTGCCTAGGGTTTGATGGATGATATTATTCATTCGTCTCTCTTTCTCACTCTCTCCGTGTGTGTAACTTTTGTGATTCTCTCGTCTCTTTCTCTCAATCAAAAAGACATAAAGCTCTCTTTGATATATCAACTATACATAGATCTTGAGTGGTTTGTGTGTGGTTGAGCGCTGAGTTCTTAAGTGAACATTTGCATAGATCAAAAGGCTTGTTGATGTAATCTTGAGAGATTCATACTGAGTACTCTAAAAGTGTATCTTGGACGGTTTCTTGGGTTCTAGTTCATAATATAGTGGTTTCTTCTAGTGGCGGAAGCTCAAAAGGGGATTAGGAAATTTTAAGTTCCCAAGCTTTAGGGAGAAAATCATTGTGTTATTTTGTTTCTGTTATTTTTTGTGCTTCATAGTTCTATATTTTTGTTGTTTAAAGTGTCTAATAATTTGAATATAATTTTAACAATGGTATCAGAGCAGTTAGACGGTGGTTCTCGGCTCCGATCTTTGTAGATCTAAAAGTTTGACACTTCAGTAGTCCGTTCTTATTTTTGAAACCTTAATAAAAGGATCTAGTGAGTTCGTTCCTATTTTACGATTTAAGTACACATTATTTGTTTATTCTTTATAGTTTCTTACAAATGTGTTTAAATTCTTTAGATCTGAGACTTTCTTGGGAATTCATTTGTCCAGAAACCCTTCGAGTTGTATGGAATCTGAGAGTTGTCTTAATTTGTGTCAAAGATCTAGATTTAAACTGTCTGCATGTTTCTTATTAATTGTATATTGCATAATGTTATAATCTGTTCTTAATTTGTAATAAAGAAATGTTTCTGTGACTGTATTAATTGGAACAAATTACTGTGAAACTACTGAATTTGTATGTACTCTTGAAGTGTTCTGTGTGATCTGCATACATTTTTTGTTTCATTCAAATTTCTTGGTCATGACTTCTTCAAAATTTGAATTTTAAATTTTTAATGGTAAATGAGACTTTAGTTTGTGGCACTAGAAAATTAGAGCACTTTTACTTCAACAAAAATGTGCAAAGGCCGTTGATGAATCTTGACCTACAGATCTTGAAGCTAGTAAAGTAACAGAATAAGATGAAACTGCACGGAGTTCTATTTTTCTGCATTTGTCTGATAAAGTGCTTAGGGAACTTGGTGAAACAAAGACCGCTGCTAAATTGTGGAAAAAATTAGAAACTACATATTCGAACAAAACCATTCCAAATAAAGTTTATCTTTTGAAACTAATTTTTGGTTTTAAACTGGACCCATCCCTAGATCTTGAGGTTCATATTGATAGATCCAATAGATTATCTCATAACCTAGCCAACTGTGATGAGAAGCTCTTAAAAGATCAGCAGGCTGTGATCTTATTAAATTGAATTGATGATAATTATAAAGATGTTAAAAATGCTATTGAATATGAGAGGGAAACTCTAACTACTAATGTTATAATTAATGTCTTAAGAAACAAGGAGTTAGAGTTTTATGAGAAGAAAGAATCTGCCAATGGAAAGAATTTGATGGTTAAGTCTAAGTTTAATTCCAAGAATAGTAATTTCAATAAGAATTTAGGACATAAGATAAAGGGAAATCTGAAAGATAAATGAAAACATAAGGTAAAAAATATTTTTACTGTCAAGAAGAAGGTCATTTTATCAAAAATTGCCCTAAAAGACTTAATGATATAAGAAGTAAGTCTAAGATTGATGGTGTTTCAGCATTAGCATGCAATAATGAGGCTAATATTGATGAAGTCTATGTTGATGTGAACTATCAACCTAGTCAAGAATGAATTCTTGACTCAGGCTGCACATTTCACATATGTCCTAATAGAGAATGGTTTATCGAGTTTGAAAATGTAAATGGTGGTCAGATTTTAATGGGTAATCATATGACATGTCAGTTAAGGGAATATGAACTATTACTTTAAAAGTAAAGAGTAATAATCAACTTGTCTTGGAAAAGACTAGATATGTTCCTGATTTACAAAGAATCTTATTTCTTTATGATAAATAAGAGATACATTAAAATCTTAGAGGATTTACGTTTGATTGTTAAAGCCCACAAGTGACATGAACTTTATATTTCGCAAACTTAAAACCTTTTTTACTCCACTTCAACAACAATCTCTGTACAACATGATAAATCCCTAATATGGCCCAAAAGGTTCGATCATATTAGAAACAAAGGGTTACAGATTTTGTAAAGACAAGGTGCTTTTGGAAAATATCACATTGAGAAACACATTTTTTGTGATCATTGCATCATAGGAAAGCATAACAGATTACATTTTTTTTACCTGGAATGCATAAACCTGTGTCAATACTTGAATATTTGCATGTTGATCTTTGGGGACCAGCTTCTGTGCCAACTCATATTGATTTTAAATACTTCCTTTTAGTGATTGATGATTTTCTAGAAAAAAAAATGGATTTTTCTTCTCAAATCAATGTCTGACACTTTTAATGTTTTCAAAGATTAGAAAACACTAATTGAAAATCAAACTGACAAAAAGAGTAAGGTGTTAAGAATTGATAATGGTTTGAAATTTTGCAATTCTGAATTTGATGAGTTGTATGGTATATTAAGACATAGAACTGTGACACACACTCCACAACAAAATGACTTGGCTGAAAGAATGAATAAAACTGTTTTAGAAAAAGTAAGATGCGTGCTTTTAAGTTCTGGTCTTCCTAAGTTATTTTGGATGGAAGGTGCAAAAACAGCTAGTTATCTGATCAATAGAAGTCTGTTGACTTTAGAAACCTGAGAGTCTTTGGATGTGCAGCCTAGCACATCAATCTGAAGGAAAATTAGAACCTGGAGCACTTAAGTGTGTTTTCTTGGATTATGGTAAATGAGTGAAAGGGCATAGAATATGGGTTAGGGAGACCAAAGGTTATAAGATCATTATAAATAGAAACGTTGTATTTAATGACGATAATCTACCTTGTTTAAAAATAGAGGAAAACTTGGAGCCCCTAAGACACAATGAAAATGTAGAAAGAGAGACTGAAATCGAGGTGGAAGAGATTAATAATGAAAATCAACAACCTGAAGTTCAGATTGAAAATGAGAATGTTGAAACTCCTAGTAATGAAGGTTCTGAACTATCTCAGGCTGATTTGGACGCAAGTCAACCTTTACATAACTATCAGCTTGCTAGAGATAGGCAAAGAAGACACATCAGACCACCTGTCAGGTTTGATGATGAAGTTTTTTTTAACCTTTCAAGGGTTCATTGAAGATGAACCTGAATCATTTAAAAAAGCCATAAGTAGTAAAGTTTTCAATCATTGGCTAGCAACAATGCAATATGAAATTGAATCTCTTAAAAAAAATAAAACATGGATTCTGACTAAAAGACCCGAGGGAAAAAGAGTTGTAAATTGTAAATAGATTTTTCAAATAAAAATGGGAGAACAAAATGATAATGACATCAGATATAAGGCTAGACTAAAGCTTTACTCAAAAGGATGGAATATATTTTAATGAAAAAATTTCTCCCGTTGTACAGTTTACAACTGTTAGAGTAATTTAAGCCTTAGCCACACAATTTAACTGAGAATTGGATCAACTTGATGTAAAAAAGGCTTTTTTAGATAGTGATCTTGATAAACTATTTACATGGAACGACTTAAGGGTTTTGAATTAAATAAAAAATATGATTTAGCATGATAGAGATAAAAATTTGAGTCTGGTGAGGTCACGGGAAATTACTACTGTTGAGGAGTGGGGGATAGTTTCTATTAGGTTATGTTACGCACAGTAACATGGGGCCATGTGGGGATCAAGTGACCTAACAATTTTTTTTGATTTTTTAAATTATTTTTTTAGTTGCCCTTTATTTAGTGCTCCAAAGAGAGTGATGAAATGTCATTTTGAGCTGAGAGTTATCTGCAATGATTGGTACTTCTGTCTGTGTTTGTTGTGAGGATATAAATTATAAGATGTTAGTATAACTTTAAGACAAGCAAGCAATTTAGAGATAATAGTTGAAAATAGGAGATTAGAAGAAATATACAATAAAGTAAATGATAAAATAATTAAGCTACTTGTACATTCTTGTTGACACCCTTCCTATGTGTCAAAAATCTGGTCAATAATGTCAAAGGGTATTATAAAAATCAATATCTATAATGGATTCCATGTTAAAGGATGTCAAAGTTAATGTACATGTAGCATGATTGATGATAAAATAAAGCAGCAACACCTTGGTTAATGAGAGCATGGCCATCATTTGTAGTGAAAAAAAAACAAAAGCTTGCTTGATACAAAAAACAAACTCATTATATGCTGACACAAAATAAGAAAATAGAAGAATATTCCTTTCATTTTAATTTTAGCAATTCAAATAATTATGGTGATTATTAGTCTATCTCTCTCTCTCTGTCTCTCCCTTCGAGATAGAAGAATTGATTCGTGGTACTACAAGGAAACCAAGAATGTTTACTAGATATAAAAAGGGTATTCCCACCCCTACCTCATCATTGGGGTTTGTGTTGTAACTCTCGAGTTATAATTGAGGCTTATATAGCCTAGTATTAAGTGCAGGTTAAGTATATAATCTGTACTACAATATTGCAAACATCATTGGAGTGCTAGGCAAGGCCAGAAGAAGACGTTGGAGGGCCAATAATTGAAGCCTTCCATCTTTGGAGGCTTGAGTATCCTTAATTTTTGACCCCAAAATAGAAAATGTCTAGGTCTGCCCCATGACGTTACTGACTTAGGTTTTAGGGTTTAATTAGTAGTTTAGGACGTATTAGTTACTTTTTAAAACGATTTAATTTAATTTAATTAGTTAGTTTTATATGGTAAATGCCATAATTTCCCTTAATACTACCGCAAAGAAAACCCCTGTTAAATATGAATCAATTCATTTTACGCAGAGTAAAAAAACCCTAAACTCAATTCTGCTAAAAACAGGCAACGACGTCAACTATAGCTTCCTTTTTCGGCAACCCACGACCACCAAAACTGATATTGATACCAGTGGAAATCCATTAATCTCCTCTTCCATTACCACCCAACAAATCCCAATAACATCAGATATTTTGCCCGGAATCAATCACCAAAGTAGGCTGCCTGCAAATTTGAAAATAGCCAGAATCTCCACTTCCGGCCACCAATATGATCGGATCTCACTATTGATAGATTCCCCACACCAAAAAACTCCAACCATACCCCTAATTTCACCTAAACAACACCACAGAATTCTGAATTTATTCTAGAAAATTTGCTAGTTGCGCAATCCGTTGCACAGGGTCCGAATTCTACTGATTCCGACGTCATCCGATTGACCCATGGTCGCGAACCACATATGTTGGACTCCTCTCCACCAGGCGCACCTTGCCCAACCATGGGTCTTGTCCAATTTCACCCTGAACGTGAGGAATTTATGGATACAGTTCGCAGTTTATGTGAAAAATTTAGGACGAAGGATTTTGATGAATCTTTGTTGTTCCAAATGTTTGATTCTACTGCCCAAACTTCAATTCATGATGGAAAAGACATGGGTCATCAACTAATTGTGTCAATTAACAAAACAAATTCCGGATTGAATCTACTCCAAGTCCGTCCGCGCGAAGAATAACCTTGTAATCCAATTCCAGAATTTTCTGCCGTTCTTCCATCAAATTCAAGCAACATTAATGCAATTGAAGGTCATATGATTATGGGTAACATGTCAATTGATATAAACGATGATAAAATAAATACCAATTTGATATCACAAGGTGCGGTTGTTGAGCCCCATTCAATTCCAAATTCTGGTGACTTCGTTTCTTCAGGTGATAAAGTACCACCACCAATGAATTCTACTCATGCTAATATGCCTCTAGTTTTTGTACCTCGGTCAATAGCTTTGCGAATCTTAACTCCAATTTTGAGCATACTTCACGGATTTACCTCCAAACGGACTTTGGAGCTTCTTTTGATGCAAATACACATCAAAATTGAATTCAGCACGCCAAAATGTGGGGACCAGGTTTGGTCCAACACGGGGTGTTCATTTACGCGCTGCCAGCCCATCGACGTTTAGATTTCAAGCGCGGCCTCCCCTAGGCAACTCTACAATTCTAACCTCATCTAGGCCACATGTTCTCTCTTTTGGTGCTCCGGTTACTACTCAAGCTCCATGATCATATGTTGTTGCTATTAATAACAGATCGATTGTAACTCAGGTGGAGAGGAGTCAGAGGAAATCTTTCGCTAATGTCCTACGTGCTCTTCAGGACTCCAGAGATCATAGTTTGGTTTCTAAGAAACCAAACATCCATCATGGTGAGCCTTTTATCTTCTTTGATGAATTAGATGAACAGTTTTGGCGGAGGCCTACGGGTTTACGCTTGTGGGTAAATTTATTCATCGCAAACCTTCTATGACCAAGGTACACGAAAATTTTATGCACTTTGATTTTATTGGTGCTTATGAGATTGGCCTTATTGAT
>CAIGRT010226066.1:0-11240 GCA_903798405.1 Fraxinus platypoda | reverse complement strand
AGAATTGATAGCTACTTGTCTGAAAATGGATTTCAAAGAAGTGAAAGTGAGCACACACTTTATATAAAATTAGATCTTCATTCAAATGTGTTGATCATCTCTTTGTATGTTCTGGAGCTAATTCATTCATTCACAACTGAACTTGAGGAGTTTGAGATGACAAACTTGGGTGAAATGAAGTATTTTCTAGGAATAGAGATTGAGCAGAGATCTGATGGAATTTTTGTTTCACAAAACAAGTATGCAACTGATATTTTGAGAAGATTTAAAATGATGGATTGCAAGGCAGCTGACACACCTATAGCAGTGAATACAAAGCTATCAAAGGATGATGGTGATCAACCAGCGAATGAGAAGAACTACAAAAGCCTAGTGGGAAGCTTGCTATACTTAACATTAACAATACCTGATCTCATGTATGCTGCAAGCCTGCTGTCCAGATTCATGACTAATCCATCACAAACTCATCTATCTACTGCCAAAAGAGTTCTCAGATATATCAGAGGAACACTAAAACATGGAATCTATTTTGAAGGAGGAGTTGGTTCAGATTTAATAGGCTATTCAGACAGTGATTGGGCCGGTTCAATTGATGACATGAAGAGCACTTTTGGTTATCTGTTTACTCTGGGATCTGGTGCATTTAGCTGGAACTTAAAGAAGCAAGATATTGTGGCTCAATCTACAACAGAGGTAGAGTATAGCTGCAGCATCAGCAACAAATCAAGCGGTTTGGCTGAGAAAAATTCTGAGTGATTTGCATCAATTTCAACCAAATCCTACTTCAATTCCAGTGGACAATCAGTCAGCTATTGTTTTGGCTAAAAATTCAGTTAACCATGGAAGAAAAAAGGATATCAAGGTCAAGTTTCATGCAATCAGACAAGCTGAGAAAGAAAGTGAAGCTCACTTGCAATATTGTTCTTCACAGGTCCAATTAGCATATTTGTTCACTAAGCTACTTGCCAAGGGTCGTTTTGAGGAGCTGATTCATCAAATTGGAGTCTTAGATAAAAGCTTCAAGGAGGAGATTGAAGGATAATGAAGCTTTTATGAATTCTTAATCTCATTTTGACCATCATTCCTTCTATAATAGGATGAATGGNCTTGCCAAGGGTCGTTTTGAGGAGCTGATTCATCAAATTGGAGTCTTAGATAAAAGCTTCAAGGAGGAGATTGAAGGATAATGAAGCTTTTATGAATTCTTAATCTCATTTTGACCATCATTCCTTCTATAATAGGATGTATGGTAGTTGGTAGTTTATCATTTCATTTCAAGTCAAGTTGCATTAGTTTATAATTTATCCTTGTACTAGTTGATTGGATAGAACACTATGCAAGAGGAATGGTTTGTAATCTATATCATTGCCCTCACTTTGCTCAATCAATACACACGGTTCCTCCAAGTTTTCTCTTCTTCTTTGTTCCAACAATATTGATTTTCACTCGATCCTAAGGGATGTGAATGTTTAACTATTGAAAAGTATATGCCAATTCTGATATTACAAGTCACTCTAATGCAAAACAAGTTTCAGAACTCAAATCCCTTGTACCTCAAATACAAGCATATACACACAAGCATGTAAGCAAATGATCAAAGAACCAAGTAAAGATATCTTATTCTGAATCTTTATCGGAATCAATGCCATAATATACTTATTTTGAAAGGTATATGAACCTGATAAAATGGATATCATCAAACCTAAAGGGATAAAGTTGTGGACAAATTGGTATTCTTTCTCTAATCAAATGAAAGGAAAAGAAAGATGTGCAACCTTTGGATTTAGGTGCTACAAAATAATAAGGTCACCATAGTATGCATAAAGTCGTGTTTTTGCAAGTACTCAATTACAAGTAGTTAACAGCCAAACGAATTTCTCGAATTAATTTTCCATGCACATCACATCTTCATGTTCCACTTCTATAAAACTCATGTAGATTCCTCTTGACACATCATGAAGAACGAACAATGACATAGTCTTAACACAAAATGAAATTAGCCCAATTCAGTATATCTTCAAAATCTTAGTTTCAAGAGAACAAACCTTGAAGCCTTGAGCCAAGATTTTGCAGTCCTTGCAACATTATCCAAAGAAGCACCAACCAAGGAATGGAAACAAATGTGGTCCACAACACCAAGCCTAGGATGAGTCCCAGTGTACATTTCAAGATCAATGGATTCAAAAACAGCTTTCACTATTTCAAAAGTAGCACTCTTGAGGAGACAACATGGAACCAGTTTGGACACAAGGGTGTACCCAACTCTATTATAAGTTTTGTCTTCAAATTTGTTGACAATTGGAGCCTCTGGAAATAGCTTGGCTGCCCTTTCAATTGCCTCCAATGCAGCCCTGTTTCGGCTTTCATATATCTACACCTTGCAGCATGCCAGCATTTGCTTTACATTTTGCTTCTACACAACTAGATTTACTTCACTGCCTGCCCAAAAAAAATAAGGATATATCAATAATTGACGCTACTGAAGTCTCATACATTGCAATGGGAACATATTAATAATTGATGCTATTGAAGTACGATACATTGCAATGGGAACAATAACAATCCACTACGTTCCGCGATCCCAACATCCACGTCGAACGTTAGTCCCGAACGAACACTTCAATGCCAACGTCACTATCCGCACCGCTTGATTGCAACTGAGAGACGTGTTACTTCCTCTGATACCACTAATATAAATTTTGGGAGAGTCATACCTCAAAAGCTAGCTGTTGAAGTTAGAGAGCCCAAGTCTTTATAAACCACATCGAAAGACCATAATTTCAATATGGGATTCAAGTCCCATACCTTGCAATGGAAACCATAACAATCCACCATGTTTCACGCTCCTGCGTCCATGTTGGACTAGCTTTGTACTAGCATATGACTAGTCCCGAACGAATGCTACAATGCCGGCAATACCATCCGTGCCACTCGATTGTAATTGGGAGACATGGCACTTGCTTTGATACCAAGTATTTGTGTTGCTTAAAAATAGATTGTGTTATAGGCTTATTGGTTGGAAAGCTCAAGGATCCAACTTACAGTGTTTACCTAGTTTGACACTAAAATTATCTAGGGTGCTTCAAGGGACCCTATCCTCCTGGTATAGCTATTGGAGGTGCTTTAGGCCTCTTTAGTCAACAAAAATTGACATAAATTTTGTTGGATACATTTATTCATTTCAACTTTTTCTTAAATAGTTAATTATCGTACAACTACTAGCCATTTGCTTCAAGAAAGGAAAATTCGTATAATAATGAAATTGCTCCCACGTAATTGTAGGAGTAATTATTTATACAAAAAACAATTAATCCCACGTAATTGTAGGGGTTGATATTTTAATGGAAAGCAGTTAATCCCCAGGAATCACCAATTAATCATGCCCGCAATCACATTGAATTATCCTCAATTGTGGTTTGTCTGCATATTCTTGTATCCCGTAATGGCCTCTAACAATTCCATATACATTTTGGGAGAGCCATACCTCAAAAGCTAACTGTTAAAGTTGGAGATTCCATGTTTGTATAAACCACATACCAAAAGCCTATAATTTCAATATGGGATCCAAGTCTCATACCTAATAATGTAAACCATAACAACCTACCAAGTTTGGCAATCCTGGTGCCCATGTTGGACTGGCTTTGCTCTATCTTATGACTAGTCTCAGATGAACACTACTATGTTGCATCTCCGTCAGTGCACCTCAATTGTAACCGGGAGACATGGTACCTGCTTTGATACCATTGATATTGGTCTTGGGAGAGCCCTATCTCGAAATCTAGCTATTGAAATTGGAGAGCCCATGTCTATATAATTCACACATCAAAAGCCCATACTTTCAATGTGGGATTTAAGTATCATACCTTGCAATTGGAACCATAACAATCCACCGTGTTTCGTGATCTTGGTGCCCACTTCGGATTGGCTTTGCACTAGCCCTTGACTAATCCCTGACAAACACTGCTATGCTCGTGTCACCATCCACCTTGCTCTGATATCATTGATATAGATCTTGGGAGAGTCATACCTCAAAAATTAGCTGTTGAAATTGGAGAACCCAAGTCAATATAAACCACACACAAAAAGCTCATATTTTCAATGTAGGATTCAGGTCATATACCTTGCATTGGGAAATATAACACTCCACCACGTTACATGATCCCAGTCCATATCAGACTGACTTTGTACTGGCACATGACTAGTCTCAGATGGATAAAGTTATGTCGGTGTAACCATCTGTGCCGTTATATTGCGATCGGGAGACATTGAACCTGCTCTGATACTAAGTTGTTGCATTGCTTAGAAATGGATAGAGTTATAGGCTTATTGGATGGAAATGTCCAAGGATCGAGCTTACGGTGTTTACCTGTTTTGACACTAAAATTATCTAGGGTGCTTTGAAGGACCTATCCTCCTGGTAGATCTGTTCGAGGTGTGTTCTATTCCTCCTTAGTCAACAAAAGTTGAGATAAATTTCTGGATACTTTTATTCAATTCAACTTTGGCTTAAAAGCTAATTATGTTACTACTAGCCATTGGCTTCACGAAAGGAAAAATCATATAATAATGAAATTGCTCCCATGTAATTGTAGGAGTCATTATTTAAACGAAAAGCAATTAATCCCATCCCATGTAATTGTAGGATTATTATTTAAATGGAAAGCAATTAACCCCCAGCAATCACCGGCAAATCATGCCCAACAATTACCGGTGAACTATCCTCAATTATATCTTGTGTGCATATTCTTCCATCCTTAATGGTTTTTCCTCTCTACTAATATGCGAGCTGTAATATTTTTTTCAAAAAAGAAGCAAATTGAAACTTTTTAGTATAATTATAACCTTCCAGATGATATTTAAGGGTGTTATAATCATTAAAATGAAAATTTTGTTTACTTTGAAATTTTGGGCAAAAATTACACATAAAATTAGCATAGTTCAAATATCAAGCGTTTCATACAACATTTTGTGTTGATAAGTGTATTTTATACACTTATTCAGACCTAAAAATATAGACATTTAATAGTTTTTTGAGTAATTAAAGCCTAATTTATTATATATTTCGTCTATTAGGTGAAACTCGATGAATGGAAGTGGAATTAAAAGAAATAAGAAAAAGTTGGCGAAAAAGGGCAAGATCCAAAGTTTGGAGACTAAAGTGCAAATACTCAAAAGTTGTGCCGAACCTCACGATGAAGATTTGAGAATGCTATGGGTCAATTGGATGCAATTAGAAGTCAAAAAGGAGTGAAATATGATCAAAATATGGACACGAATCAATTTTCAATTGCACAAGTATGTTCCAAATTTTTATTCAGAGATTAAAACGTTCGAATTGCAAAACAACTATTTCTAGCAAAGTTGTAGCCCTTTGAGTTATCTTTCGAATTCATTTAGAATAACCTTAATCCGATATTGATTTTGGTAATATGACCTTGAAGTTGTTTGTAGATTTAATACAATGATTTCAATCCTAAGACAAAATGACAGTTTACCTGACCAAAACATTTTTGCATGTTTGTGTGGTTGTTAAGTTAGGCTATGGTTTTGTCTAAGGACAAACAAATGTTTAAATTTGGTGGTGTTTGATAAGTGTATTTTATACGACCTACAAATATAGACATTTAATAGCTCTTTTAAACAATTATAGCCTAATTTATTATATATTTCATTTATTATGTGAAACTTGATGAATGGAAGTTGAATTAAAAGAAAGAAGCGAAAAATGGCAAGATCCTAAGTTTGGGGACTAAAGTGCAAAGACTCAAAAGTTGTGTCAAACCTCACGATGAAGATTTCAAAACTCGGTTTTGAACTATATACTATTTCTTTTTCTTTCATTATTATGAGTAGCTAAATTTATAGATAGGGCGAACAATGTAATTTATGTGTGACTATTTATTTCTTTTATTCAAGATTCTAGTTCTTTAAATACATATGCTTTGATTTTATTCATGAATTTAATGATTTAAATTATTTGGCCAATTATTCAGTCATTTTGTGTATTTATTACAAATTAAGAGGTAAGTATTAAATTTAGATTACATAGTAAAATTCAGTAATTTAATATAACGTGTAGACATGCATATACTAATTATTGCGGTCATTAGATGAATTCTTAGAACTAATATTTCGTTTAAATAATAATAATCATTCACATAAAATACGTAATTAAATAGTTAAATAGAGTCAATGAGAACTTGATGGGGGTAAATTTAATACTTTAGAAAAATTCGACTGGACACTACAATAATAATGAATCTTGAGTGACGAATTAAAGGGATCCATTGGTAAAATTGTAAGTCCTAACATTCACATTCATAATTTTAAAACCCATATTAGATAAATTATGCACGTTAGATAATTTAGTTTATTAGAGTAATCAGATGGCAATCACAAATATTATTATTTGTTTTCGATCAAATTGAAGTTAGGAATAATTTAACCAAATGTTAGATAGTGGTCCTCGTGGGGATGATATCTGAATCCATTGGTCCACTATATTACATGTTACGATCAGTACTACATGACATAAAAATTGACAACAAGTTTTTGGCGCCATTGTCGGGGACTATTTTTATTTAATATTGGTTTTAATTGTTTCTTGCTTTTGTTCGATTTTTTTCTTCTTTTTTTTCAATTGATCTACTTGTTTTTCTTTACTTCATTGACAAGGAATGAAAGAAGCAAGAGATCGAAAATTTACAATGATTGATCCTGATTTAAATGAAAGTGACATACTCTCTGGAGAATTTCTCTTCAAACAAGAACTTAAAAAGTGGGGATACGATCAACCAATTGTATTTGATAAGGATGGCTTTCCGAAAAGACTAAATATCAAGTCTAATGTTTATGAGGAGATTAGAACGACTTGTGAATATTGTGGTGCATTGCATTATACTAAAGATTGCTTATTATTGGCAAATCCAAAGGAAGTAAGGAATGTTATCTTCGATGATCCACATGAAGAACAAGATGATGATGGCGAAATAATTACGGGAGATATCATCTTGCAAAAATATAAAAGGATTGAAGATTAAGTAATTTCAGATTAGCCAAATAACATGCCAATGGAGGATCTCTTCATTAATCAACTTGAGGAACCAACTAAAGAAGAAGAATTAAATTAATCATGAAGGAGCAAAATGAATTTGTGGCATTCAAAGAAGATGGGATTAGAATGCAAACCACCAATTTCATTGATTTTGAGATTAAAGTCGATGAGGAAATTGAATTATTCTTAGTTGAGTTCGAATTGGGCAATTTAGGCAAGTCATACCATATGTAGAAGGGCAAAGTACGATTTTGGATGATGTGTGAAATATGGAACAAAGTCAAATTGAGCAAGCTAAGCAAGATCTCCAAAGCCATATTCAAAGTGCCATGACTCACTTTTGCAAAAGTCTAGCTAATGACTTTAAATTAAGCTCTTATTGAGAGGCAACCAAATTTCTTACCCTTTTATTTATTATGCTTTCTGTATTTGCATTTCATATAATCTATTAAGGTGCATTAGTTTTAGGCATGTTTCTGTTTCAATAAGAGGCTCATCATATCTATATTAAGCATGTTAAAAGAAAATCATATATTTGAGTGAAAACAGTAGAAAATACACTAGGCATATTTTTCAAGGTTCTAAGGACGTAAAAACTGTTTATGATACACACCACATTATAAATTTTAAACTTTTTTTTTTAGTCTTATATTTGTCTTCTTCTTTCAAAGATACAGAGACATTGAACAAGATGAAGCTTAACAAGCTGAAGAATGGAATGGAAGGATCCAAAAAGCCTACTTTCAATATCAAACAGAAAAACTCAGGGTGTATCTTCTTCATTTCTTCCCCGTCCCTTTACGTGCTAGATTATATTTTAAGACTTTGAGGATAATGTCTATTTTAAGTTTAGGGAGGAAAAAATATTGAGTTTTCAGTTTTATTATTCTTATTTGATAGTGTATTTCTACTTCTTTATTATATATAAAAAATGAAAAATTGAATTAATTTTAAAAATTTAAAATTTTCAAAAAAAGTGATTTTCTTGTTTATTGTAAGCTTGTGTGCGTTAGGTAGCCTTGTCGGCAAATATATTTAGAATTATGTATTAATTTATGAACGGTCGATATGTTACATACTTAGATTAATTGATTTTTATCCATGTAAAACTTGACATTATTTGCGTACACGAATTAAGTTTAGCATCATAAAGTAATGGGTTGATTCATATGCTTGATAGGTTGAACTAGTAGAACTTAGATGCTAAACCCGAAAATTACTACAATGTACATTATTTGACCAAATTTAGATTAGTTTGGGGGTATTTTACTGTTGTAGGGGGATATGGATATGAATGAAGATTCCATGTGTAAATTCTTGAGTAAATTGTCTATTGCTAATATGATGAAAATTATGTGAAAATCTTAAGTTAAGGGTTGATTTTTGAGAATGACTGTTGAATGAGGAGCATTACACTAATCATGACAAAAAAAAAAAGGAAAAAGAAAAAAGCTATATCGTTGTGAAACGTCTTTTCATAGCCTTTATGATTCGAGTAATTGAGTGTGTAAGGATATCTAAAAACCTGGTGCCCAATGATCATGTGATTTGGAAGTCATCGGCCTAAAACTTGCTACAAGGATCATTTAGAAAGTTTAATGGAGATAAATTTGCACATAAGATAAGAAAAAAATATTAATAATGTAATAAATCCCAAACACTTGTTCGAGAAAGTTAGGTCTTTGACAAAGGATTATTAGCCTATTTTAGTCTTGGAGGTTGAAGTTATTAAATTTTGGAGAATCTTTATTTGTCGAAGTGTCAACTTACAATTAGTGAAATCCATCTAAACTAAAGCGGGTTGGGAGTTGCTATAAAGATTTAGCCTTAGATCATACATCGGGAAAATAGTAAAAAAGAATAAGTTTGAGAGTGTGTGAATCTTACAAGTGATGAAAGTACAAATTTGATTATCGCGGGTCGGGAATTGAACAACTCGTAAATTTATAGTAATTTACTTAATTCTGCTCACACACACACACACACACATCAGTTTTGCATTGAAAAAGTAGATATTGATTTTGGTAGAAGTTGTTTATAGATTTAATACAATGATTTCAATCCTAAAACAAAATGACAGGTTATCTAATCAAAACATTTTGCATGTTTGTGAGTTTGTTAAGTTAGGTTATGGTTTTGTTTGACAAACAAATGTTTAAATTTGGGAGTGCATGATAAGTGCATTTTATACTGTTATTTGGAACTAAAAATATAGATATTTAATAGTTCTTTTGAATAATTATAGCATAATTCATTATATATTTCATTTATTAGGTGAAACTCGATGAATAGAAGTGGAATTGAAAGAAAGAAGTGAAAATTGACGAAAAGGGCAAGATCCAAAGTTTAGGGATTAAAATATAAATACTCAAAAGTTGTATGAACCTCACAATGAAGATTAAAAAATGTTAGGGGTCAATTGGATGTAATTAGAAGTCGAAAATGAGTGAAATATGATTAAAATATGGATACAAATTAATTTTCAATCGCACAAGCATGTTCCAGATTTTGAGTCAAAGATTAAGATCCATTTTTGACAGTGTAAACGTTCAAATTGGAAAACAGTTATCTCTAGCAAAGTTGTAGCACTTTGAGTTATCTTTCGAACTCATTTTGAATAGCCTTAATATTTGTGTGACCATTTTATTTCTTTTATTCAAGATTCTAGTTCTTTAAATGCATATATGTTGATTTTATTCATGAAATTAATGCTTTTAATTCTTTGGCCAATTATTCATTGATTGTGTCAATCTATTACGAATCGAGAGGTGAGTATTAGATTTAGACCACATAGTAATATCCAGTAATTTAGTATAACGTGTAAAGATACTTATCCTAATTATTGCGGTCATTAGATGAATTCTTAGAACTAATATTTCGTTTAACAAAGATTGATTGACATACAGATATATAATTGAATTAGTTAAATAGACTCAATGAGAATCCGATAAGGATAAATTGAATACTTTAGAAGAATTCAACGAACACTACAATAGTAATGAATCTTCATTATTGAATTAAAGGGGATCCATACATAAAATTGTAAGTCCTAGCATCCACATTCATAATTTTAAAACCCAAATTCGATAAATTATGGAAGTTAGATAATTTATTTTAGTTAAAATAATTAGATGGCAATCACAAAGTTATTTTTTATTTTCAATCAAATTAAAATTAGGAATAATTTAACCAATTGTTAAATAGTGATCCTCGTGGGAACGATATTCTGACTCATTGATCCACTATTTTACTTGTTACGATCCGTAAACTTGCGGGATATAAAAATCGACAACATGTCACATAAATTAGAACAATGATTGGATTGATTAAGAGATGGGTGCTAATTTCTATTGAGTGATTGGTTGATTTTAAATTGGTGGGTTTGTTTTTGGAATGAGCTTCAATCTCGGACGGTGGTATGGTAGTAGGGTGGGGAAGGTTGGAGTGGGTAAGGGGTGGGTTCGAGAAGATTAACTTTTTTTGTTTGTTTTATGTTACGTGTTGACCATTAGATTAATTCAAGTGAATGACCGTGATTATTTGTCAAATAGCACGGTAGAGGGTACTCTTTACACAGTCAACAAGTTTATTGAGTTAGTCTTACTAATAGTAACCAAAATAGAAAAATAATAATAAACAAAAAATCGTAACCAACTCAAGGTGCCTAACATGGAGAATCAAATAAAGGTCCCCAGAAGTAACGAGAAGGAAGTATAGAATGACTCAAAGTTGAACTCATTTTTTTTCAAGTACTTGTATTTACTTTAAGTAGAATGAAGAAAAGTACTAATACATTGCCCTATAGATTGTACTTACTTTATTCTTGTTGTCTAATTGTATGATATAAGTATTTAAAATCCAAAGTCTATAAATAGAGTACATGGAATAGAGAAACCACAAACCTCTCCCAGCTAACTATAGTATCTCATCCCACTCATTCCAATAGATCCATCTGAAATTGTGGTTGAACACTCTAGTTTTCCCAAGGATTTTATCTTCGGTGCTGCAACATCGGCATATCAGGTGTGTAACTAATTATTGTTTGTTTTTATATGTCGTATCAAGCAGTATTGAATGGAAGAATGGACAAGAGTTTAGCCTATTTTTAGTTTGATATCACTGTCCTCTATTTTCCATACACCTTATCAAACATGTCGGACTAGTCTTTATAAACCACACCGAAAGC
>CAIGRT010226064.1:0-10045 GCA_903798405.1 Fraxinus platypoda | reverse complement strand
GTAGGAGATTAAAAATTATATAAAACTAAACTAAGAATTCATTGTTAAAATGTTTCAATGCATATATGCCATATTACCCTTGGACTCGATAAAGTAGAAGGATAAGTTTTTTATGACAAACTAAATAATAGTAGACGATTTTTAATTGAATAATGCTATCTAACACTAGTGGTGCTAGAATACCAGTTAATGTGGCGTTATGTAATAGATTTAATTAAAGGTAAAATTATATGATTCATTTAATTGAACTTGTAATTTAATGCCACCTAGACTGATGTTAAACATCAGTGGTGCTAAATAACATTTACTCTTTTTATTGAAAACCTTAAATAGATGAAAAATAAAAGCTTCAACCTTAAAAGTAATTGTCTGTTCACTAGATGTTTACATTGCTTAATATGGAAAACATTCAATAAAAACAATATATTCCTAGTCCATATACATTTACATGGGATTATTTTATTAAAAATGTTGAATAATTTATTTATATTCAGTGTTTAACAAGTCTCCTCATGTACAGATTGGACTCATTCTTTATAAACACGCACAGTTTTTATAAACGCAATGTTGAACCACCTCATCTAAAGGATTGAGTTGTTAGTTAGAATACACGTTTATTTATTTAATGTATTTACTCTTTACAAATAAAATATGGGGATGGAATACTTTCAATAACATTGGTCCCACTAAAAATCATTACACACTTCCTTCTGAATTTATGGGACTGCAAACTTGAAGTTTGGGTAATTAGCATATAACGTCCCTATTTTTCACTATTATTGTGGAAAACGTCGTTACCTTCTATTTTTTGGCATTTTCATCCTTAATTACAATTTTGATTGCACAAAATGTCATTTTCATCCAATTTCTCTATTAATTGGAGGGTATTCTCGCCACTTTTCCTATTTCTTCCTCATTTGAACCCATTTTCTCCTCTATTTCTTTCTCTGAAAACTAACCTTTAGTTTCTTCACTAGGAATTTATTTACACACAAATCACTAGTTTTGGGTGTATTTGGATTCAAAATGATGTCTTTATTCTTTCCCTACTCTATGTNATGATGTCTTTATTCTTTCCCTACTCTATGTAGGTAGTGATCAATTTTTCAACGCTGTCCAAGCAGCCCACCATTTCTTGTTGGCCAACAAGCTTAAAATGAGTTCTACTCATCTCTGGCTATTGAAATATCCAAGATTTCTAGTCATGTTTGTCAAAACTCTTGATTTTTGAATGGTTTAGTAGAATATTATAGACAACACGCCAAGGAATATAAATTCCAAGTGAAGAAACTAAATGTTAGTTTTCAGAGAAAGAAATAGAGGAGAAAATGAGTTCAAATGGAGAAGAAAGATAAAAATGACGAGAATACCGTTCACTTAACAGAGAAATTGGATGAAAAGGTCCTTATTCACAATCAAAGGTGTAATTAAGCGTGAAAATACCAAAAAATGAAAGGTATGGACGTTTTCCACAATAATAGTGAAAGATTGGGGTGTTATGTGCTAATTACCCCTTGAAGTTTTAATGTAAAATACCATTTTCCTTTAAACTACTGCTAAGCATGGTTATTGATACTGGTTAATATGCTCAAAATAACTATTTTTTGTTTTAATTATCAGAATAATGTACTAATTCACGTATGTTAAAATATTTTCTTACATCATCGAACTCGATTGAAATATTGGAATATTCACCCATGAACCAAACCTGCATCAACAATAAACAAGAATAGAATGAATGAACTAAATGTCACTCTCCAGGATCGGATTACACGCCGACTAATATCTAAAAAAAAATTACACAAGAAAATTTTTTTTTACATAAAATTTTTTTTTTCTACTAAAAAATTTTCAATGGGCTGGGGCCCTAGATCCGTCAGTGCTTGGCTGATTGCTTTGAAGAAGATTCTTAACCTCCCAAAAATCTTATTGGTTAGTACATTTAGAATTCAGGCTTTGAGAAGAAAGGAGACAGAAGATTTATCGCTAGTGTATGAAATGAAATTGCAATAATCTGTGGAAGTAGCTATGATAAAAGTGAATAGGCCCAAATGTGAACAGGATACCATAGCAGATAGAGCTTGCAGCCCAGCTGCACGAAGATGTTTTGCTCTCTCATCATCTCCCTCTTCTCGAGCCATTTGAGAGAGATTTGGAATAAACCCTTCAAGGTTAGACATATAAGTTCCGTCCTTCTGTGAAATATGACAAAAGTTGAATAAATCTAATATTTCCATGAGAATAGATAAATCATAAGAGCAAATAATGCACCCTAACCTAAAGTATTTAACTGGACAAAACCAACCTGATTGTTTATGAAGTCAAAGAGAAAGTGGCTTCCAATAATTAGCATTTCATCCTGGTCTGTCTGATCCAGCAGGGTTTGCATAATGCTTAGTAGACTATTTGCAAACATAGATCTAACATAAATAGGCATAGAGTGAGTTTAGGGTATGCGGTAAATCCCAACTATGGCAAATGCAATCAAAAAATTGCTTGTAATTGGTCTGCAGGGAACTCAATGGACAAGGTCAATATCAGGAAAAAAAATGGTATTAATAAGGACTTTTATTGCATAATTTCAATATCCAACAATAACAACAGTAGTTGGATTAAAATTAAAAAGATATTTTCAGCATCCATTTATAAGCCAACATAATTGTGCCTCTTGATGTTTTACTAAGCATTTCTTCTGCTTTTCTGATCATGCTGTTTGACACCCAATTAGACTCTATCTTGTTAAGCTAGGAGAATTCCACGATTAAAAACACAAAATCTGGCTGTTTCCTGGTATTTATTAATTTAGTGATATACTCCCTCCTCCATTGTTACAAATCTAAAACATTATAGGGACAAATTAACCTTTCAACAAGGAAAAAATAATACTCTAAGACTTTCCACGAAAAATATCTTCTGAATACAACCCAAAAGCATAAAAATAAAAGAAACAATGGACATACATTTGCTCCTTGCAAGAAACTAACAATTTTCTGTAAATATAGATAACAATTTTTGCTGATCCGACATTTTCACTTCGTAACTCCTTGTAACACCTTTGCTCAAGGGAGCTAGTAATCTGTCATCAGACAAGAAATATCACAAATGAAAAACTTGCTTTTGCCCAGAGAACCACAACATAACACTCATTTGACCATCTGAAAGAAGAAATATAATGCATGTTTCACTGTTAATTAATTTCAAGGGATTTCTTGCTTCGTGGATGCTCATATTCGGAAGATATTTAAATGAAAAGGCCGCCTGTCAAAGAGTTATGCATGCTTCCTACAAATTTAACTGACATGACAGAAAAGACATGCAAAGAATCAGACAATGCAAATTCCATTTAGCTAAGAAAAAGAATATAGGAACAGAAACAAGGCTATTTTTCTGGAAATTATGGTGTAAATCTTTGTGGAGAGCTGTATAGAATCAAAGACTGTACGATCTTATCCAAGATTTTGGTTTGTGGAACCCTTTCTTGTCCAGTATATTTCAAATCCTTCTCTCTTTCATTTGGGGGTGGGATCTAGAATATCGAGAAGTTTCTCAAACTCCTTTAACATCAAGTTCTGTGGTAGCCGGTAGGTACTAAACTACAGCTCATATTACTTTCAATAAAGAAATCTCTCTGTACAAAATGCGAGTGACAATATAGAAATCTCCGACCATTTATCATAAATTAATTGAATTGAATCATTAATAGGCAATTGTCATAAAGATACTGATAGAAAATGACGTCTAAAGAAAATAATCGCCCTAGTTAGTACTTGGCACCCATCTTAAATTTGGAGGTTTGAGAAAATATAGCGAAACCTATCTCATCTAACCCATCCATATTCGAAGTCTACAAAGAGTTATATCATGATAAAGAATGATGAATGCAGCTGCTAATACGTAGTGGTTGCTGTATAAATTCACCATATTGCATTACCAGAACAAGGAAATTATTTCACTCGGCTGCATAAAATAAATAGTACCTTTGGAATGCGCAAAGGATTTTTCGTAGCATATTCACATAGTTTCCCAATCATCCGATCATTTGGTTCTCCGTCCTATAAATTAAAAAGAAATATATGTGAAAACTAACAAATGTGATATAACATCACGACATCGGAAATTCATTGCTCATTCACAGAATACTTCTCGATGAAGCATTCATATGACGCATTTCCACACAATGTACTTCCTTAAACCTAATGTTGAGCAGTTACTCGAAAACTTTTGAGATATTAAATTCTTTAATGAGGGTACAACTCAAAGTTTTTTTTCCCTTTTTTCCCAAAGCCATTAGGAGAGAGTAGAAAATATAGGCTATATGAAAAAGGTAATCTTCTGCCAAATTACGTAGAGATAAAGAAGCAACCACAATTTCTTCACTAGACAACTAGTATGTAATTCTAAACTTGTTAGAGACAAAAGTTTATAAGTAAATATAAATAATATAGTAAGACCTCTCCATGGTGATACTCTCTATATAGGAATAACCTCCATGTAGTCATAAAAAAATTTGATCCCAACTTGGGCAAGTTGTAAATAAAGAAAACTCCACATTGTAATAAGTTATGATTTTATTAAGTTCCATCTTAAGGAACTTGCCTCCACATAGTAATTATCGGTATATTGCAAAAAATATATCCTATATTACATTAAAGGCTTAAGATGAAATAAAATATATATCTAAAGTTGTTTTGAGTAAAAAAAAAAAAAATGTATGCTACATAGATACATGTACTAATTTTCTGAAATTATGTCTATTTCTTTTTATTAATGTCTATACCTTGGATTTGACATGCTCTTAATTATTAATATAGTTCATATTTTACCTCTATAACATTTACACTAGGATAACTAAGTCAAAACTATAATGATGAAGTACATAATCATGATTAGTAATTTCCTACTACAATTGTGATTTATCTTTTTTAGTTTCCTTTTTTAGTTCTAATATGTTTTATCTTTTTATTCTTATTTCTTGTTTAGAATATGATTTCTTTTCTTTATTGATTAGAATATGGTTTTTAATTAGATTAGGATTTTATTAGTTTCTTTNTTATTTCTTGTTTAGAATATTATTTCTTTTATTTATTGATTAGAATAACATTTTTAATTAGATTAGGATTTTATTAGTTTCTTTATTTTAGTTTCCTATTATTAGTAGAAGTAGAAAATAATTTTGCCTATAAATATAGAGGCATTGTACATTTTTTTATAACATCAATTATTATTCAATCAATACAATGCAAGTTATTCCAATATAGTTCTTTCATTACAATTTTATTACAAGAATTCATAATGCTTTCGCACAAAAATTGGTATCAGAACAAGGAAATTGCCTCAATATGATGGCTAACAATGGTTGTGCTGGCAGTCAAACCGCCGCAGCGGACGAACGGAGGCTCGAAAAAGTCAAACAACGAATTGAGGGGAACGATGAAACCTTTCACAACATTGCGCAGATGCTGACTGCGCCGAGTCTTGAAAGGAATCGCGAGCCCATCGAGAAGCAAGCGGACAAGAATTTGCAGACTTTAACTGCTATGAATTGCTATGAATGTTGGTTGCTTCAACTAGATAAAAACATGACAACTTGTGGTTAAAGAGTTTCCTTGAGTCCTAGCTAAGTTTGAATACACACAAGTTAGAAAGGATTCTTCGTAGAAGATATAAAAGAGTACAATTTGAAGTTCAAGAAGATTTTTAGAACACGATGCACCATCAACAATAAAGTATGCAAGGTGATAATAAATCATAAGAGTAGTGAGAGCTTGGTGTCCAAAGCATTGGTGAAAACTTTAAATTTGAAAACTGAAAAATACTCATCATGATATCAAGCTTCACAAGAGCAAGAAAGTCAAAATATGAAGGTATGTAAAATTTCAATTTCTATTGGAAAATACTATAAAGATAAGATTATATATAACGTGGTAGAGATGCACAATTATCATGTACTTTAGGGACAACCATTGTACTATGATGTAGATGCCACTTACATATGTCTAGATAATCGGTATGTTTTTAGGTGTTACAATAAGAAGATTGTTTTGGTATCATGTGATAGCAATTTGTGAGTACTAGTGTAAATAAAGAGAAAAAGATTCATAAGGTAGATGATGAGGTTAAAAAAGATGTAATTCAAAATAATCAAGTTGTTACCATCCATGATACTAAAATAGAAAAAGAAAAGCACGTGCAAGTTGAAAATTCGAGAACTGCTGATTTCTTGTATATTGAAACTGCAATCGCAAACTCCAAGATCGAGCCACATGATGAGCAAGTTGAAGTTAGGAAGTGTCCAACAAAAGATGAAGGAATTAAACTTGTCAATCATGAAGGAATCAAAGATAGTGTAAAAGACGTCAGTCAACAATCTAATTTTGGTGAATCCAACCAAGCAGCATCCTCAGTTGAAGTGACAAGTAATTACCTGCAACTGATGTTGGAGCTGAAAAATTTAAGATGAAATTAGATCAATCAAACATTGTTCCAGCCGCCGCTGAGGAGGTGGAATATGCTAGTCGGCCTACAGATAATAGTGGGTCTATAGTGACAGCCCTAGAAAGTGCAGGGCATACTTTAGGAGGAGCTCAGGCTAAGCTTGTTCTGAATCCACTTCAAATTGTATTAGAGACCAAGAACATTAGAGACGTGGAGTTTTCCATTCATTAGATACGACCACCTTGAGGGTGATCCTCGTCTAGATGGTGCTAAAAATGTGCAACTATTCACTAATATTCTCATCAAGGTCTACAGTTGTGCAGATAATTTATCACTTGATAGCACTACTCTTCAAGTATTGAAATTGCTTCTTACTGCTGTAGCGTCGACTAAGTTCAGGTTCATGGTAAACTATTGCTTGGAGTCATCAGTGAGTGTTATAATATTGCTCTTAATAGCAAGATCGAATCTTCTGTGATTAAGGATGAGAACTCTGGATTTCATCTTGATAATACTGCTGAATTGCTCAAGTGTGATCCAAAGAGCCTGGAAGATGCACTTATTAAGCGTGTGTTGGTGACACCTGAGAAAGTTATTACTTGGACTCTTGATCCAGAGGCTGCTTTGAGTAGCAGTGATGCGTTGGCTAAAACTATATATTCTCGCCTGTTTGACTAGAATTTGGAAAAAATAAGTTTCTCCATTGGACATGATCCTAACTTAAAGACAATAATAGGAATTCTTGATATCTACGGGTTTGAAAGTTTTAAGCACAACAGTTTTGAGCTATTTTGTATCAATTTCACAAATAAAAAATAGTAACAATATTTTAACCAGCATGTTTTTAAAATGGAACTAGAAGAGTATAAAAAAGAAAAGATAAACTGAAGCTACATAGAATTTGTTGATAATCAAGATGTACTCGATCCGATTGAGAAGAAACCTGGTGGAATAATTGCATTTCTAGATGAAGCTTGTTTCCAAAATCTACTCATGAGACATTTGCTCATAAATTATATTAGACCTTTGCAAAAAAATAAAAATGATTTATCAATCCCAAGCGTCACGCACCAATTTTACAATATCTCACTATGCTGGGGAGGTAACTTATCTATTCTTGGATAAGAACAAAGATTACGGGGGTGGCTAAACATCAAGAAATTGAAATTTCTTCAATATTAGTATTGACATAAATTTTTGGGTATTTTCCTCCCGATTGATTAATGTTTTCTTCAAGAAAACTCGAGGACAAGTTTTATTCAAGTGGAGGGGTTTGATGTGGTACATAATCATGATTAGTAATTTCCTACTACAATTGTGATTTATCTTTTCTAGTTTCCTTTTTTAGTTCTGAAAGGTTTTATCTTTTTATTCTTATTTCTTATTTAAAATATGATTTCTCTTCTTCATTGATCATAATAGGATTTCTAATTAAATTATGATTTTATTAGTTTCCTTATTTTAGTTTCCTATTATTAGTAGAAGTATGAAATAATTTTGCCAATAAATATAGAGACATTGTACACTTTTTTGATAACATCAATTATTATTCAATCAATACAAAGCAAGCTATTCCAATATAGTTCTTTCATTACAATTCTTATTTCAAGAATTCATAACGCTTCCGCACCATATAAGTTTTGTAACTACACCTCTACTAAGTTATAACTTCCTCACAGTAATGAAATTAGTCTGGTCCCAACAATATGACTATAGAGAGTTTTACTATGGCAACTTTTCCAACGAAATGGCCAAAAGAAAGATATCACCTAAGCCGGTTAAAATTATATATATATATATATATATATAAAACTTGAAGTCTATAAAATCATAATGCAGATATTAATCATCTTGAAGACCATTATATATATACTAAACCTCGATGCCAATAAATTTAGAGGGGTCATATCATTAGCAAAGGAAACAATTCTAACCACGAAACTGAGTATCCATAAAACTAAACATATGATTCAAGAACTAACCTGGGACCGAGGAAATATGTCGGCGATCAACTTCTTGTACCTTTTAACAGGCTGTCTTGACCTTGCTCGCATTGCGGGGCAAAAGAAACAAAGGACGCCACATGCTGGCAATACTTGTCTTGAGATCACACCCGAAACAGCACTCATAATTCAAAACTAACCAATGCAAAGCTATTAGTTTTTCCCCCTTTTTTTTTCCCGAATTCTCCTCCAAATTGTATGCTTTTTCCCCCTTCTTAATCTCGAAAACTCGAGATTATTGGAAATTATTGAATTAAATAGAAGGGAAAGAAAAAGCCCTGGAGATCAAGGGGGCAATTCCCAAATTCTGGTACCAAGCCTAGGAAAACCCAAAATCAAAGTCACATTACATCAAAATTTCATTTAACACGTTTCACGATATAACAGAATTTGAAAATTCAAGAACATGGGTAGCTCATAAATCACACAAAAATTCAAAATTCTTTTAGGGCTTCAAGAATCTTGATTAATTGGGATTCCTATAAGAATAAATAAATTTATACGTAGCTTTATATAATTATGCATGTGCCTCAAGATAATTAATATTTTTCAGTTTTTTTTTCCCTATTGATGATCAAATGGAGGAGTAAATGTAATGTACCTTCAGATCAATGCCCGTAAAGAGCAGACTCGAAGGCTGGTGACCCGCTAAGGAAAATTTAACAATCTTTTTCTCTCTCTCACCGCCCTCTCCTTATTTTCTCTTTCTAAGATGGACATTGTATATACAAAATAGTGTTTTAAGTCTATATATATTGTATTTATATTTAAATTTTGGAGCGACTGATATTTATAATGATCGAACATATACATTTGCCCTCCACAACTACTACGTTAACCGACGAAACGTGGAATGAGATACTGTCTGAATAATTGGAATTCAAGGTTCTGCCATTTGTAATTACAAAGAAAGAGAGGGAGAAAACTAGCCGTTGATTATGTTGTGTCCATTGTTGATGACACAACTCAGAATTGGTGAATTTGACTTTTAGGGTGGCCCATTCAATTGGAACTTTTGAAGATTTTGATAAAATTTTTTTTTTTTTAAATGATGATTTATATGGATTTCGTGAATTTTTATAGATTTGTATGAAATTAGTGGAAGTCGAATTTCATTTTAAAATTTTGATAAACTTTTGTAGGATTCAAAGACTTTTGAAAATTTTAATTTGAAATTGAATTTACGTAGATCTAGTATAATAGTGTAAAATTATCACATACGAGGTGGTAGTTACCACAACTCCCCTTCTCCTTTCCCTTCCCATTCCCATTCCCATTCCCCTTCCCCTTCCCATATAATAAAAAATATTTTTAAAAAAATAAAAATTCAAGACCTTAATTAAATAGATAATAATTAAATATATGTATTTGATATTTGATATTATTAATATAATATACCTTTAAAGAAGAAATAAAAAATTAATATATTTAAATTTAATTATAAATTAGTCTAAATAAAAATTTATAATTTAATAAAAAAAATATATTTTTCACAAAAAAATGAATGAAAAAAAGAAAAAAAAAACAATTTAATTTTCTTCATAGAAAATAGAAATAAACAATAAGAAAACGAAAAAAATAGAAATTAATATAATCAATAGAAAAAA
>CAIGRT010226058.1:0-10677 GCA_903798405.1 Fraxinus platypoda | reverse complement strand
TTTTTTTTTTTTTCTTTTTTTTGTTGTTTTTTTTTTTTTTTTTTTGATTTAGTGTCTAGAGTAATATCATTCATGTTATGAGAAAATCTTAATTTCTATGTTAAAAAGTATATAAGAAAATCAGTGTTTACTAAACTACAATGAGTAAACTCGTGATTAAATATTTTAAGTTTGGTCGATTTAACCCAATCATGTGAAAAAATACGATATCTTACTTACGTCAGCAAAAATGGTTTGCACGTTTTAAAAAATTTAAAAATGTTGTTTTTATAATTTCTTATTTTTTAAATTCAGCTTGATATTATCATTTAATGTATTATAAAATTTGAATTTCAACAATTGCTAGGATTTTCTGTTGTAATTTATGTAAAAAAAAAAAAAAAATTGTAATGAACTATTCACGCTGTGTTCAAAAAATTCTGTCAATGTAAGTTATTCATTATGTTGGATCATCAGGGTCACAGGAGCTGCTGACTCCTCATTTTTAGCTTCACAATTATTTGATAAGCTGTCTGAGCAAACTTGTTCATTTGTTTTGTCCCAGTTTCTGTTGAATACTCTTCATGAATTTTTATTACAAGTCTGTCTAGTGGAGTGGTCCTGAAAAGTCAATATCTCCAGTTATTGTTTATTTCCCTGTAAAAACAAAGTATAGTTCTTATGCCAAAGCAATTAAATTTCCTTCCTAGTTGGATATATCATAGTAGGGTAAAATCTTTTGAGGAGAGTTTGCATTGTGTTAATATGATGTCAGGAAATATAATTTCTGAATCCTGCCCTCTGGACAAGAAAGAGAATGGTGGCACATTAGGCAATAGATTCGTGTTCCATACTTGGCAATATCAAGTCCCAAATAAGTTTTTTTTTTTTCAAACAATAACATTTAAGAAGTTTATAATTTATTTGATGATCATTTATCAATTTCAAGTGGACATTTATGGGACGTATGGTCTCAAATAAGCAACAGCATTTACTATATGTTCTTTAAGGCCAGACAGAAATCTCATCTCATTGATTTAGGCACTCCTAAGCTTCCTAAGAGATGGTTTTCTTGCCTTAATTCAAAGCACATATATTTAAATATTTGATTTTCTCCTCGAGAATGATTAGAAATACACAAGAATTTCACCTAACTGGTCTTTGAATCTAAAATAAAAATTGTTCTCATGATATAGATAGAGCTACTGATTTTCACGAATGATTTACTTACTAATTAGTCAATCTTCATCATGTGAAATTTTTTGATGATGCTGTGGTGTTACTATACAGGTAAGGCTGATGTGTCTTGTGTCGTTTACAAAATTGGTGGATGCATGCAAGAACTGTTAAAGTTGTGGAAGGAATTTCAATCATCACAAGCTGATAAAACATGTGAAAGCTCTCAAAATGGTCCGACCCTTGAAATCCGGATACCAGCCGAACACGTTACTGCTACTAATCGCCAAGTAAGATCATGAATTATTTATTCCCTTTGCTATGACATTCAGTTAATTTTCCAGCTATTCCTCCCCTCTAAAATACATGATTTATTGAAAAGGATGCAGAAAATGTATTTTTCCCTACTTGTGCATGCAGTTTCAAGAAACTAATAGAAAGATTTTCTTTGCATTAATTTAATTGGACAATTTTCTTGGATGAAAGTAATTGAATTTTTCATGGTTGGAATCTTGGTACCCACCAATCTAGCTTCTTAAATTTAGAAGTACCCGAACAACTCATAGCTACATGAATTGTGTTTTGAGTTCCTCTTGATCTGGGAAACTCCTCCACTGAACCGAAGTTAATTGAGTCCTTTCTCTTGTCTACTTCATTTATGCTAGTTTGGGTTTTTCTCATTCTATACCATTAAATGGCATAAGAGGATGGATTTGTGAATGTCCTGAAATGGGCATAAGCATGTTCAACAGGGGGAGGTGCCGAGGTGGCTCTGGGCAGTTTTAAGTAATGGAATTACGTAAGGAAGGTTTTTGATGGATGATGTTTAATGTTAAAGTAAATTGATGGAGATTGTAACAAATATTCTGTTGAAGAGTTGCCAAGAATGGGTGCTTATTTTAGTAAAAGAAATTAGAATTTATCCCGAAGGATTTTCTTGCATTTTATTTTATTTCCTACTTAACTTTATGTTTTGTTCTAATTAGCATTGATAATTGAATACAAACAGATTTTCTTTCTAATTTCTTCCTTTTCTCTCTCTCTCTCTCTCTCTTCCCTTCTTTCTCACCTCTTTCTTCCCCGTTTCTCTAATTTCTTCTCCCTTGTTTCTCCTCTTTTCTTATTGGACAATAATTATTATTATGTGCTTACTGTTTGAAAACTACCTATAGTTTGTTGTGCCTTTTGATCCCTGCAATTTTTAGTTTGACCTGCTACAATGAACTATGAGCAACTCAAAAATGTCGATCTGCTTGAAGTCAAATAGATGAAACTTTTCGAGTTTCAGTGTACTTCGTGAAGTGACCTAGAGCAACTATTAAATCAGTCCTTTTCTCGGAAATGATTTCTGTTTTATTTCTTGTCCTAGTCATGATTTATTGTTATATGGCCCTACAGAATTTACTTGTTTCATCTCTTTTCTTATAGTTTTTGAGTATATTCCTTGTTCTCCTGATTGACGGATTATTCAGGTCCCACATTGGACTTCAAAGCCTCCCCACCCCACTCATCCCACCCCCAAAAGAAACAAACAATGTGAATTTAAATCTGTTATCGTGTTGAGGATACTGTGTATGTTGCCATTTTGAAGGAAGGGGATTTAAGAATCCCTTCCAAATGTGTTTTAATTGATCTGGTGTTCAGTTATGAAATGATTGTTCCCTGTCCGTATATGACCTTTCAATTTGAGCCTTAAACTGTCTTGACACTTCATATGACATTCTTTCTGGTATTCAAACTGATTGCTGCTGTTTTGGAGTTGTTTCCTCAATTTCTGGATGCATCTCATCGAGTTCGCATTCTTTGGCTTTTCTTTGTCTTTGAAGGTTATCTTTGAATTCGAGCCTTGTTTGCAATGGATTCTTATAAATAATATTGTAGTAGTTGCTAATGTTCTCCAATGTTTATTTTACCCAGGATTGCACAACTTTTTCTTGCGATCTTGTCGTAGATGGTGCTGTCTTTGAAATTGTCGCCAATGATTTCTGATTCAGGATACCTCATAGGGCCATTTTAGAGGCTTTTAAGGATCTGATGAAGGATTTTAGATACCTACAGAGGGCAAAGATATATTATTTAATGGTTCTTTATAGTTCTTCAACGTGTCATTTATGTCATGGTCCTCCAAAGTAAAAAGAGAATATTATCATAACACAATAATTACCAATTTTTTTTAAAAGCCAACCTAGGCTCTCGGAAAAGTTGAAGGGTCAAGGAGCAAAAGGTAAAACTGGAAATTAGAATAATTTAATAAATAAATTGACATTTAGAGATATTTAGCATTATAATTTACATCAATTAAAAGTGTTTTATGACCCATTATTTAAATTTTTTATGCTTACTTTAATGCCCATTTACCAAGAAATATAAACTAAATGGGCAAAAATACTTGTAAACCATCCGTGCAAAGCTCACAAAAACCCTACCACGTTTTATACCTCTTCTTATTGCCTATTCATATTTCAGATCCCAAACTGCTTTCCCACTCTCATTTATGGCTCTTGTGGTCTGAAGAAGTCATCTCTCTCTCAAACGTACACATATATACATATATATATATCTCTGGTAAAGGTTTTTTTTATATTTGTATAGTAATTATTTTTGTGACTTAATTGCATTGTTACTTAGTTAAGAAGTTGAATCATGAATAAATTGATTATAGATTGAATAACCTGTTTTCAAAAGGATGCAGATGGAGGAAACAAATGCTCATTGGAGTACTCTGTTGCTGTAGTAAAAAAAAGTTAGTTTCCAAGTTGGCCATTATTTGTTGAAGATCATATATTAATGAAACAAAGGTCTACTAAATTCATTACCGTTAGAAGTATGTTGCATGTAATGGTGGCATCTTAAACTTCTTTTCTTGCTTGAATCTCTCCGTCTCACTCCTCTGGCTTTATCTCCCTGGTTTTTAATATCTGAGTATGCAGTTTGTTTCCATATTCTGCTGTACCCATCATGTTGAGTTCTTAGAGTGCTTCCTTTACAGGTGAGGGGTGGACAACTATGGGGAACAGATATATACACGGTTGACTCTGATCTGGTGGCTGGTATGATTTTGGTCTACATTATAACTCTCATTGCATACATTACCCAAAACTACTGGTGGAATGTAACGTGTTCCCTGTTTAGTTCTTATGCATACAGGTTACTGTCGCCCAACTGCTTCTCCTCCACCATCTGCAGCTCAGGAGCTGCGTGCCACCATCAGAGTTTTACCTCCACAAGATTGTATGTCCATATAATATTCAGTCTTTAAAGAAATGCTTAATACTTTTAGAAACAGATTTCCTGCAATAGGTTTCAAGACTATACTAGTAGATTTCATGCATGACTTCCCATTCCATCCTCCCTGGTAACTGGTAATTAAATCAAAAGTACAAAGAGATGAGAGGTTCGTGCCACACACACATCAGTTGGACCAAATAACTAGTATGCTAACCTTGATGCCAAGCCAAAATTAGCTTTATGTTTTAAATGATTCCTTTTGCTGCAATCTTTCTTCTTTGATTCTTGAATAAATTAGTTTATTCAAAGGAAAATGCTTGTTGTACATCACCATTTACAGATTAATATGGTTTCAAAAAGAAGTGGGGGAGTTTTATTTATTTATTTTTTCTATTTGGTTGATGAGTTTTTGACCCAATTAAATCTCGCCATATCATTTGTTTGTAAACAAATCTGTAAGTTGTGATGTTCATGTAGCACAATCGTTATTCAAAAGTTGATAGTTAAAAGTTGCAGAGCCATTTTTATGGATTTAATTTGGGTTCTAAACTTAGAGCGTGTTCGGTAGAGCGTAAAATCGGATTAAAATTGAAAAACTAGCCGTTATTGTTGACTTTTATTAGACGAGTAAGACCCAATAACGGTTATATTTTCAATTTTAATTGAATTTTAAGCACGACTGAACACGCCCTTAGATTAGTTTTCAGGGCTCCTTTTAACATTTCATGGTATCTGTTTGTGTATATTGATATATATGCTAATTTATCTTGTCATAACATTGCTGCATCTAAATTGTATCAAGTCATGAGCTGTGAATCAACCGTTATTGGGTGCATGTTTTTTTCCCCTTCTGAGGTGCCTGTTGTCATGCTTTTAAATGTATATCCATACCTCTTTTAACTAAAGGCATTACATCCTATTATTTGAATTCTAGGAAAAAAATGCCATGTAGGACACCAGTGCATAATTTTGATATTCATTCTCTTTTGATGCAAGTTATCATTCTGTGCTTTTAATTTGTATTTTATTGTATGTACTTGTTTAAGGTTACATTTCTACACTGAGAAATAATGTCCGCTCACGTGCATGGGGTGCTGCCATTGGTTGTAGTTATCGTGTTGAGCGATGTTGCATTGTGAAGGTGAGCAATATTTTCAATTCACTTTTTTTTTACCCCGTTCTGTTTATCTGTTATATGCTTTACTTTCATATCTATAGAAAATGTTTTGATCTACTTTATGATTGCTGACATGCAATTTGCCATTATTATATCCTACATGCCCTGTTGAGTTGTCTTTATTTTCCCATTTACATGTGGATTGATTTTGGTGGCTCTCTTTTTAATATGACGTCTATTGATCTTTGCATACTTGAGCAGAAAGGAAGTGGAATCATAGATCTTGAACCTTGTCTCACACATTCTTCTACTTTGGAGCCTACTCTTGCTCCAGTGGCTGTGGAGCGCACAATGACTACAAGGGCTGCAGCTTCGGTATTTTCATTACTGATGCTCAAATTTAGTTTTTGTGCATGTGTACACACTTTGGTGCACACTGATGCAAGCTCACTTGGAATTTCTCCCTCTAAATCATTCATGAGTTTCTACACTTTACTTTTTGATATTAGGTTTATAATCAGATACACAACCTAAATTTTATTGATATAGGGTCTTAAGTTGTTGATACTTGGCCTTGTGTTTGTTGCTAAATTACACACTCCTAAAATTTGTCTCAACTCTATATTCTTTCTAGTTTCATACACAGTAACTTAATGATTCTCTAATTAGATGTAGGATCTTATGTATTGTTTTCTCAATCACATTTTTCTTGATTTTATCATAAACTGATTTCCCAAATATGTATGTAGAAACTAGCATCTTCTTTATTACATAGTAATCCTATTGTCCATTTATTGAAACCAGAAGCTTATTATCTCGTAAGTCCATTCTAAACTTCCAAGGCAATGTTTTCTAATGATATAGCTGTTTCAGATTTTCATGTGTTTTGCTTACCAGAGTGGGTGTCGGGCTTTTTTGTGGAAAGGGATGCTATGTCTCAATTTCACTTTGGAATATATTTTCAAGTTTTATGGAACAAAATTTCAAGGTCCTTTTGCTTTTCATATTAGTCAAGCAGCATGTCGATCGCTATTGTTCCTTTGGATTGTGCTGTTCATTAAACAGTGTTGGAGATTATGGATATTTCATCTTATATTTTCTCTCTCTCTCTCTCTAGAATGCCTTACGTCAACAAAGGTTTGTACGTGAAGTCACGATACAGTTCAACCTTTGCATGGAACCTTGGTATGTGTTGTACTTTTTTTTTTTTAAAGACGAGGTTCATTACCTGCTAAATTTGTCTGTCCTAATTTATAATTTAATTCAAAGTTTACTGTTTGCCTGTGCTTCTACTATTTGTTCGTGGTAATTAGTATTTTTTTTCAATTAGAAATGTAAAGAACAATGGAGAGGTTGGCAAACTATTAGCAAGACAATTGAGTCGCTATAATTAATTTTTTCTTTTACTATTGCATTACCGTCGGTCTAGTTAGTAAAAATGCTGTTGGCATGTAACGATACATGGACACATCACGTGTGTGGTAAAATTTCAACGACTTCCAGTATTTTACCTTGATTAGTACGATTAATCCTGCATTAGATTCACCATACACTGGTTTTCCCATCCAAATATTGTAGGCTAGTTTTCTTTTTTCTAATTCTTTAATGTGAAGACAATTTAATGTAGCTTCTTTCTCCTAATTATGATTAATCTTTTTTGTCTGTGTTCAGATGCTTGTTTAAATGGTGAATGAATTCTGTTTTTCTGGATGTAGATCAATCACTTAATTGGATTCGGTATCCTAATGTACTGACCTAAATTTTCAATGACTGAATACTCAATGCAAATTTAATCATTATTTCTTTGAAGTATCATGCGGTAAATTTTTTATGACTTCTTCTATATAAAGATGGATTCCTTGTTTGACACTTATCACAAAGAATGCCCAATATCTTTGTTGTTTGGTTAAAATTATTACATAAATCATAAATATTTACAAAGTTTACATCATCATCGTGAACAAATCGTTATCATCCTTAATGTATAATAAATGAAAGTGGGGGAGAAATCTCAGTGGTTATTACACTCTTTGTTGTATACTTGCATTCAACTTTGGGAGCAAAATATACCATGACCAATCTGTTGTAGCTGTTCACACATAAGAGGAAAAATGTATCTGGAAGTATAGACCATAATATGACTATTCAGATTAAAGTTTCAAAAGTTTGAGTACACTTTATTTAGCCCCTGTTTGGCGGTCATTTTTTTGGAAAAATATTGTTTTGAATAGTGAATTTTTGGAGAATGTGTGGTTAAAAAGTAGGGAACAGTTTTGGGTTTATGCGTAGAATATTTTATTGTGTGAATGTGTGGTTGAAAATGAGTATGTATAAAAAAGTTTTGAAAGAATGGGAGACAAACAGGGTATTAGATTGTTTAAAGATAAGTTATAAATTACACTTCTATTATTCAGCTTCAAACCTCCCCATTATAGTGAAATAAGATAAACCATTTCTTGATGCTGCTGCTTTATTTCCTCTTTGCAGTGTTCTTTGTTTCTTTTTTCAATATTAAAAAGGAGTTCATGGGGAAAATTAGTTGCAAGAACAATTTCTCTCTTAGCATCTCTCTTCATGTATATTTATCACCTGATCGGCGTTTCCAATGAGGTGGATCTTAGTTTCACCAAGTAATCTCTCCTAACAAATAAGGGTTGCTTTGGGCTAATGTGTACCGGTTAAATAATGCTTGATAATTTACCTTTATCCCCTAATAATGTTGTTATTATTATCATCTACATTATTTTTGTTTCTTATTCTTCTCCCCTTCTTTGGTTTCTAATTTTTTTCAGGCTTAAATACAGCATTAGTGCTGTTGCTGACAAAGGTCTAAAAAAGCCGCTCTTTACATCTTCACGCTTAAAGAAGGGGGAAGTTCTATACTTAGAAACTCATTCCCGCAGGTAATGACTGGACTGACAATCGATAAAAAAAAAATTGTATTCACAGACTTTTCCCCTTTTTTACAATTTTCTAAAAAAATATCCATTTTTTTACTGTTGTAGTGTTGTTATATAAAAATTCTAAAATTTGTAAAAATTATCTCCATAGGTACTTCGATAGCGCAACTCTAATGTTTTAGAATATTATCAATACGTAGCTAAAGATAGTTGTCATAGGTTACATGGAGGGATCAGATATAGGGGTTTCACTTCTCTTCTTTATTACATTTTAAGGTGCTTTGCAACATTGATACTTTTGGTTCAGGCTGTATCATTTTGGTGGATTAACTGGCAGGATCACCAACAAGAAAGATCAACTATTTGCCATTTGTATCTTTTACACCTTTGTGTTTACTAAGTTATATCTTTAGGTACGAGCTTTGCTTTAATGGAGAAAAGACAGTGAAGGCTGCAGCAGTATCTCAGGCATTAGGAGCAGAGAATGGGAGATCTCATTCCAGCTCGCATCTTAGCAATGGTGAAAGAAATGTGGTGGATGGTGAAAGCACTGTGGTGGATTTATACCGATGGTCTCGTTGTAAGAGACCCCTTCCACAAAAGTTCATGCTCTCTATTGGAATCCCGCTCCCTCTTGAACATGTGGAGGTAATCCTTCCCTGCTGGTTTCTTCTCTGGCTACGATATCACTTCACTTTTGTAATTGCTTCTTGTCCCTTGCATTGTTTTCGATTGAAGTTGAATGCATAATCACTAATAGAATCTGAGTTTACGGTGCCCTCAAATTGTTACAAAAATATGAACGAGAGAACTTATTATTGTTTATGTTCAAGAGTCTGGATAATGGATAATCCTTTGTAGAAATGATAGAGTTTTCACCAAGCATGACCTTCAGTCAATGCTTTTGCCGTATAAGCATAGGAAATATATCAGTATGTTTGCTTTCTGAAATTGTATTCCTATAAATGATGAATCTAGTTAAACTGAGATGTTATAATCTGTCTTCCGAGGTCTTGCGAGACACTATTGAGTGTTTTAGCTTTGTTGCTGTGTATCGCTGAATAACTGTTTGGTGTGAGAAACCTGGAGCTAGTATAGTCGGATGTCTGTCACTCAATAGCTTAGGGACTCGATTTTTCAATCTGCGTTTTAGGTTTTAGGCAATACATACGCCTTTGCCATGTTTTCTCAAGTTTTATTTTACGATTACTATTTTAGCCATATTGAGCCAAGGGCGAACTCATCGCATGAACTCAGAATACAAACTAACATTAACATAAAAAAATAGAAGAAAAGAATGTTAATATTGTTCTCTTGTTTATTTCGGGTAAAATACGTGAGCTTAGAGTAGGTTTCTTTGTTTTTGTTGATTAATTATTATTATTATTATTATTATTTTTTTTCCGTGGGATGTCGACAGGTTTTGGAGGAGAATATGGAATGGGATGACATTGCATGGTCTCAAACCGGCGTTTGGATTGCTGGGAAAGAATATAATCTGGCGCGGGCACATTTTCTTTCCCCAAACTAGAAACAGATTAGCTTCGTTTTGAAACAGGGTCTTTCTGAACTGTTGTATGAATATTGCATTTTTCTTGTTTTTTTTTTGTTGGGAATTTATGGATTCAGATTTGGTGACAAAAACTCCTGCTTTTGGGGTATTTTATAGTTTATCCTGTCTGTTTTATTCAGACTGGGTATGTACATCACATATTCGTGCACAGAGTGGTCATAATGTTAAAAGACAAAAACAATATTTTCCTTCTTTTTATCATTATGCTCAAATACCATGTTATCTTGAATCATTATCGTTGGATAGCTCACACATTATGAAAAAAATAATAATAAAAATAAAAATAGTACCAGAAATTTCAATGAAATCTTCGCCCTTGTTTATAATAGTGATGTTTTAGAGAATGTGGTTAGATAGTAGGAAAAAATTGTGTGTTTACGTGTAAAATTATTTTATTGGGAAAATGTGATTGAAAATGAGTTTGTGAAAAAAAATAAAATTGACATTTTTAAAGAATGGAGTTCAAAGAGGGACTTTATTTACACAAATAATTTCAAAAAACTAGCCTGTTCGTGGGGTCCATTCTATAGTTCTCATTACCTAGTGTATGTAAAAAGCTAGGTTGGGCGTATATGATGTGGTGCTTGATGGGTTGGCTAAGACATATTAATGTTAAAGGGAAAATTTTATTTTTCAGATTTTTACTCTATACTATTTTAAAAATAAGAAAATAATTTTCAAATTTCTAAAATCAGATATATATA
>CAIGRT010226019.1:0-19138 GCA_903798405.1 Fraxinus platypoda | reverse complement strand
AATGAAATATTTACAATGTGCAGCTGAAGTTGGGCAAATTGCGGCTGCGACGGGGTCACGGGGCTTAAGTAAAGTTGCTACCCGTGACACTAGGGTTTGCGTGGAGGTGAATTTGGAGTATGCGCTCCCAGATAGAGTTTGGATAGAGAGGAGTGACAACCGCGTTTTCGACCGACAGTGTTATACGAGAAGAAGCCCGATTTTTGTTGTAAGTGTAGACATATGGGGTGTCGATGGGACTAAAAGTTGTTGGGTTTAAATTCCAACTTTTAAGTATTGTACATATAACCTTGAGGGGTTGCTCAATTGGTCAGGCCTTGAGTTTGCTCCCCAATGGTCACCAGTTCGAGTCCCCTCAGGGCCACTGAGGTGAGTATCCGGCCGTAAACTTCAGGGCCTCGTGGAATTAGTCGAGGTGCGCGCAAGCTGGCCTTTGCTCCCCAATGATCACCAGTTCGAATCTCCTCAAGGCCACTGAGGTGAGTACCAGGTCGTAAACTTCAGGGTTCTGTGGAATTAGTCGAGGTGCGCGCAAGCTGGTCCGGACATCCACGATTATTAAAAAAAAAAAAAAGTATCGTACATATATTTTCTTACATGATTGGATTTTCAGTCCAATTATTTATTTATCAACTTCATGAGTTACATAGAAATTTGTACTATTTTGGTTTCAGTGAGAGAGACATTAATTTATCCCAACAGTGGCTATCTAACTTGCAACAAACATACATAATTACCACTTAAATGTAAGAGCACTGATTGCTCGTATTGCATCTATACACAGGCTTCCTTCGAAGCCTTTGTATATCAATATTTTCTCTGTACTTCATCTTTTTTTGATGGTTTGACATAGGGTGAGTCTTGTTATCTAGTTTTTAAGGTAACATAACTTTGATCAATTTGCCCAAGCCTGTCACTCGGTTGGACAGCATTACATTGCATTTGCTTTCAAACTGAAGGAAATAATCATGTAGCTGAAAAGTCTATTATGTTTCCTTATGTATCATTCTTTCTTATACACGATTGTGTCACTTTTGCCACTATATTAGTATACTTCACTCTAAACATGAATAATATGCATCTTTTGTATTTTGGATTTTTGAACCTTTCTGGGTTGTTCTTTTTGCACATTCTATTGCCTACACTCGTGTATGTGACTGTTTGTTTCTAAGCTATTCCCCATCTTATTAAAACTTGTTTCTTTAACTTAATATGTGCAGAAAAGCTTGGCTTCAAGTTCAATTTTCATTCTTGGATATTTACTATTTTTTTTATTTGAGTTTGCAGAAATTCTGCTAAAAGTAGAGAAGGTTCTTTACTGGCATTTGAGTGTCTCTGTGAGAAACTTGGAAGATTGTTTGAGCCGTAAGTGTAAATGAATTTGAGAAGAAATACTCGTGCTTTTCTACTGTTTACTAAATAGAACTTCGAACTCTTTCAAACCCTCCCTCTTTTAGGTATGTGATTCAAATGTTGCCTCTACTTCTGGTATCTTTCTCTGATCAAGTTGTTGCTGTTCGAGAAGCTGCTGAGGCTGCTGCTCGTGCAATGATGTCCCAACTTACAGCTCAAGGAGTGAAACTTGTTCTTCCATCACTTCTTAAGGTTCCATTTTTTATATGTTCCTACAGATGCAGTCTTGAAAGATTAATGCCAATAGAACTTTAATTTCTTGGAATTGTTCGTGAATCATGATTTTTTAGTGTCAAAGTTAAATATCCATGTAATAGATTTCCAAACGCAATAAAGTCTTAGAGAGAGAAATGTTACTGTTTGGAGTAATTTGAGCTTATATTCTCCTCTCCCAACCATGTAGTAATGGATTCCTGATTCTGAAGTAGAATATTTCTGAAGTTGACAAGTTGGTAACATCTAAAATTCAAATCTAGAACTGGTCGAATATATCTGTTAGAATAGAATTCACCTATTGATGCATGGGACTTGGCCATGGAAAGATAGATGGAATTAGTTTTCCTGGTCCATAGTTTTGAATTGTAAAAACTTAGGCTCATGTACTGATTTTAGTCCCATTTTTCACAAGAAGTCTGGTCTCTTATTTTTCAGTAACCTATTGTTATGCATCTGTCTATAGATCTCAATATAACTTAACAGATGAAGTAAAAGATATTTCCTAGTAGATTTTTTTTTTTAATGTCAATCATTGTTTTATTTGTTATAGAGGACATAATTACAATCATTAAAAATATAAAAAATTATGTAGCTCAGAGAAAATAGAAGGAAAAACAACCATGAAAGTCCTTACTGCCGTCCTTCAGAAACCCTATTGTTTGTCTCTTCGCAACACGTTAAGAAGATAGTCGAAACCACCAATTTCTATCCCCGAGGCTTTTGATTGAAAACGAAAAATGACTAAATGAGCAAGAGAACTTGGTAGTGTATGAGACCCATGGGTAACTATTTCGTTTAATCATGTCAGGGCCTTGAAGATAAGGCCTGGAGAACAAAGCAAAGCAGTGTGCAACTTCTTGGTGCTATGGCTTACTGTGCTCCACAACAACTGTCTCAATGTCTTCCGAAAATTGTTCCGAAGTTAACGGAGGTTCGATTTAGTATATCTAACTCATTTGACTTAATATCGTTGGATGGCTCCTTGTGTTTTCTATCTTACTTTTGCAGTTAACTGCAACCCCTAACATATGTTGAAAGTCATTTTATTTGCTTCTACATTGATTACACGGCAGGTCCTAACAGATACTCATCCCAAAGTTCAGTCAGCTGGGCAGACAGCCCTTCAGCAAGTAAATTTTTTAATCAAGTTTTAATCACGTCATTTTTATGGGCCATTTGATATCATTAACAATCTTTTCTTCATTTAGGTTGGAAGTGTGATAAAGAATCCGGAAATATCTGCACTTGTCCCCACTCTTCTGATGGGTCTCACAGATCCCAATGGTTATACAAAATACTCCCTTGATATTCTCCTCCAGGTAAATACATTTCCAACATTTGTGATGATGGTTTTGCACCCCACTTGTAGTTGGGATTTTAATTTCTTTTATGATTTTTGCAGACGACCTTCATTAATTCGGTTGATGCCCCTTCCCTTGCACTCTTGGTACCGATAGTTTATAGAGGACTGAGGGAAAGGAGTGTTGAAACAAAGAAGAAGGCTGCCCAAATAGCAGGAAACATGTGTTCATTAGTGACGGAACCAAAGGATATGATTCCGTATATAGGCTTGCTGCTTCCTGAAATAAAAAAGGTACCCATATCAAAAACTGAAGTAACACACTTAAATTAACAAATTTTTGGGTTAGAAGTTTGCTCATTTTTAATTAAATAGGTTCTGGTGGATCCAATTCCTGAAGTTAGATCTGTTGCTGCCAGAGCCATTGGTTCTCTTGTAAGGGGAATGGGAGAAGAAAACTTCCCTGACCTTGTTCCATGGTTATTTGATACTTTGAAGTCTGATGCTAGTAATGTTGAGCGGTCTGGTGCTGCTCAAGGACTGAGTGAGGTTAGATATACCTTAAGAATTCTTCTAATTAAATCTTACTTTTTCTTGAGTGTATGTATAGTAATTGCCACTGTGATGGATGTAACTTCGATTTCTTTGTAAGCGCCCATTCTCTTCTTGTATTTATGTGATGAATACAATATTTACTCATAAGAAATAGAGATTGAATGGAATCTTTCTTACCATGGGAGAAAATATCTCAAAATGACCATTTCCTAAATTGTATACGGTCTGGTTCATATAGAAGGTTTTCTTTCGGAATGCGGGAACTGGCTTTAGTTGGCTTATTATTGGACTAGTTAAGATAGAGCCTAGTTTGCTAAATAGAAACAAGGCAGAATCTGATTTACATTTTAGGATGTCTTTCCCAATTTGAATTTGATATCGGTTTACATGTATTCCAGGTCTCAGTTGCTAAACTACCTCTTTTATTACTTTTGCCCCTTCACAAAAAGTATTCCGCTTTTATTTATATACATATTCAGATGCAATATATCTGTAATACAATTATATATAATTCAACTTGGTGACAAGTTTTGTAGCCTTGTTATGTCTTGTATCATTTGCTCGAAAGATCCATATTAACACCACCAGGTTTAGAGCTGGCCATCGAAATTCATTAAGTTTTCTAATAGAATTGTCAAACTGAGCAGTATGAATTTATTTGATGGCGCACAATTATGAGTTCCCGGAGAATGGATCTATTTGATTGTTAACAATTGGTTCTACATGTCTTATTTAGAAACTAATTTTTAATCTTCCTTTAATAGGTCTTCGAGTTTAATTTACCTCTGTGGTCCAACACTATTCTCTAGTCTTATATAATTGTTAAAAAATGTGGGAATGCTGATATCGTTTGTTATTTGCTAGGATCTTATGACTTTGTTATAGGCTGCTGATATAACTATGGTTTAACACAAGGTCACTAATTGCTTTATAATTTTACTGTATCGCATCCATGGCTTCTTGCATTAATTTCTCCAGACACATTACTAATTCTTCTAGCTGTGATCTACTTGTAATCTGATCATGGTGATCCTGTCATTTTATAACAAATTCTCTAAAGTTCAACTGCGTTGCTCTGGCCATTTTGTTCCATAATTGGTGGTGTTTCAGATGATGATTGATGCTATGATTCTATAAATATGAATCTGCTTGAGAGAGTGCATTAGTAGAAAGAGACAAACATGCTTGATATTTTATGAAATTAGCAGAAAGAGAGAAGGGAAGTGAAGTGAGGAGAGAATTCTGGAGGAATAAAGCATAGAGGATAGAGGGTGAAAGAATGTTCTAACTCCGATGTCTCACTACTTTTCACGAATAAAAGACAACACTGTAATTTATACCTCTAACAGATATCACTACTTACGCACACTGCATTTTTCAGACATCAGTTCCTGTTTATGGTAAGCTTGATCTCAGGCTCTTTTACCCAAATACCGTCAGACTGCTTGTGGGTCTAATTTGTGAGTTTGATGTATAGCTTATTGATCCCTCTAGGCATACGTTAGAAAGTCTCTTATTTTTGTTATACAGAGATTTTTTCTTTGTATTTCTGTTATATTATTTTCAATATTTTTTACTTTATGTTACATGTTTATATAATTTTTTGTCTCTCCAGGTCTTGGCAGCACTTGGGACAGAATATTTTGAAGGCATCCTTCCTGACGTCATTCGGAATTGTTCTCATCCCAAAGCTTCTGTTCGGGATGGCTACTTAACGCTTTTCAAGGTGAACATAAATAACTAAATGGTTTTGCTTTTTCCTCTCTTTGTACGTGTGTATTTGAATGTGTATACCTGCATGCACGTACTTTCATGGACAGTGTTATATTTTCATAATATTTGCTTCTTTTTTTGTAGTATCTTCCTAGATCTTTGGGTGTCCAGTTCCAGAACTATTTGCAACAAGTTCTGCCAGCCATTTTAGATGGTAAGTTTGTATGCCTACCTCATCTCTTTTCACATCTTTATGCACGCATGTGTATGCATGTTGTGTTTACGTTTTGTTTTGTTTTTGTTCATTAGATGGTATGTGCTCTGCTCTTAATTATACTTTTTCTTCCTCTAGTTGAGTGGGAATTCACTCTTTTATTTTCTTAAGTAGCGTAGACAAGTACTTTTGCTTCCTCTTAACTCCTAGATGTCGAGTCTGCTGCACCTCATCGTATTGTTTAAGCATCTTGGAGTCACCTACTTTGTTTGGAGCTATTTCTTAGTATTTCATCTGCTCTTATTGTCCTCCAGGCCTAGCTGATGAAAATGAATCTGTAAGGGATGCTGCACTCGGTGCTGGCCATGTTCTTGTGGAGCATTATGCAACTACGTATGTGCTCTTTTTTGTTCTTGTATTTTGATATTCCCTGGCGTGGGATTGGGGGATCTGGTTCTATATCTGCTGTCTTCATCCCGTTATGATTACTTGTCTTGGGCTCGATCCATTTAGATTAATTTTATAAATATATCCTGTAGCTGATTTACGTCATTAAGTTATCTTTGGAGTACAAATGAGCAAATCTGAAGAACTGCCAAATTAGTTCTATGCGATTCTGACTCTGAATATATTTAGTACCTACTTGGAGCTTGATACCCGAATAAGGGTGATGTAGAATCAATTGAAACTTAAACCAAGAAGTTAGAAGATAACAGAAGAAAAGAGGAAGAAGAAGAAGCAGAAAAAGAGGAAGCTGCAGGGGAGAAAGACACGTGAAGGAAAAGGGGAAATCGTGGGCCACCAATCGTATTTTTATTCAATCATTAACTGTTCCAACTACTATGAAAAATCCAATAAATAGTAAAAACCTAACGGGCTTGGGCCAACCCACTACTAAAAGCCCAATAATAATAAAAAACGTAATTAATAAAAATCAACAATAACATAAATAGTGATGTCCGCATCAAAGGGTCTGGGGGTGTGTATTTTATACTTGGATGAAATTATCCTAATGGGCGCATGTTGTATAACTAAAATTTAATAGGACACATTCAGCACCGCTATATATTTGAACTTCACGAAAGTGGTTTCAGAGATATAATGAATCTTATATTTGAGCCACACCTTATGATTATAACAATTCACACAGCCAAGCCGTAAGTGGTTTTGACTTAATAACGTAAAATTTTTCTTATGAGCTTAGTTACATGTAATAGAAGTGGTTTGTTTGTATCCTTTTTTGTCGTGTAAGCTATGTTTTATGCCGTCTTATTTTGTGTCTTGTCAGGTCTCTGCCTCTGCTCCTTCCTGCTGTGGAGGATGGTATCTTCAATGATAGTTGGCGTATCAGGCAGAGTTCTGTTGAATTGTTGGGGGATCTATTATTTAAGGTATTACTTCCCATTGCTTCATGGGCAATTTTTTCTATAGTGGAAGCTACTTACTATTTAATATCTCATTTAGGTTGCTGGAACCTCGGGGAAAGCACTTCTTGAGGGTGGCAGTGATGATGAAGGGGCTAGTACTGAAGCACAGGGGCGTGCTATCATTGAAGTACTTGGAAGAGAGAAACGTAATGAAATTCTTGCTGCGTTGTATATGGTTCGAACTGATGTTAGCATAACAGTTCGCCAGGTAATGGTGGTATCACTTTCTGTAGTGGCTTTAACTCTTGGTTTTGGTTTCGCGGAACTATATATTTTATTATTCAAATTGAAGTTGCATTCTAATATACTTTTCAGGCTGCATTACACGTGTGGAAGACTATAGTTGCAAATACTCCAAAAACCCTAAAAGAAATACTGCCAGTGTTAATGAACACATTAATTAGTTCTCTGGCTTCATCATCTTCTGAAAGGCGTCAGGTCTGTTATTGCTTTTAGTATTCTAATCAGATCAATGAAAGACATGTACTGTAGTGAATAGAATTTTCGGGTGAAATTCATGCTGCTAGTTTTCAGGTTGCTGGACGATCATTGGGTGAGCTTGTCAGGAAGCTCGGAGAAAGAGTACTTCCTTCGATTGTTCCTATTTTGTCTAAGGGTCTTAGTGATTCAAATCCCTGCAGAAGACAGGCAAGTCCCTTTAGCCTTTGGTATATACATGAATTATTTTTTAGCTTACGCTTGAAGCTATTTTGTTTACCGTGTACGAGGTTGATTGGACTTTTTGATTCTCAAAATATACATCTCTGATTTTTATATATTCATTGTATGCGAGCTATCATGTTTACTGTGTCCTCTCCATGATTGCTAGTTGAATTGTGAGTCGAAAACACATTCCTGTTTTATATTTAAAAACTGAATATGTTATCATTTTACACTTGATAAAAATTATGTGAATATAACAAGAGGGAGTTGCAGTAATAGGGACATAAAGATGGTGTATGAGGGACAGATCACATGTGCACAGGACGAGGTTGAATATTCTAGGTTTAAGATATCTATTTCCTGCTTTATACAATTATTATTTTGGTATTTTTTGGAATTAGGACTTGCAAAGCCTGCGAATCAGATATTATGCGATTTGCATTATTCTTCACATCTTATTTCAATGCATATGATCCAGTAAACATTGTATATGGAGTAAAAATTGTTGCTACTTATTTCAAGTTTTTAAAAGCTGCATGGTTAATTTTTTTTTATCTTATTAATGGAAATCATCAGTTGAGAGTTATTTACCTGGGATATCATTTATGATAGTTTGAAATTGCATCTCTCTATCCAGTTGAAAGGTCGTCAAGCCTGGTTGTTTATGTTGCTGGAGGACTGGTCTTCTAGATCCTGAATAGCAATTGCTTGAGTATTGTTATACATCCTAAATTTACCTGTGTGGCCCCAATAAATGTGAATCTTCAAGACCAAGTAGTTAAACTTTTGACGTGTTGTCAATTTCTTGAATTGGTATGACCTGTGGAGAAAATGCTTAATATGACGAAATAGTTGGTCAACAACAAACAATAAACTAAGCCATATTCCTAATAAATTTTACGTCGACTACATGAACCGTTTTCGCAACTCCATTTGCTGCATTTCTAGATTTACTGGAAGGTCCAAATCAATTAGACTCTTAGCAATCGCAACTGACCATGTTTGTTTTGGTTTTCCGTTCTAAATTCTTCCTCTGAGAAGGCATAATAATTAGTCATTACTTAATCTTTCAACTTCAGTCCAATCACCATAAGTATAACCAATGATTTGCAGACATCTGGATCAAAAAACGTTTTACTATTAGTTTATTTATATTACTTTTAATTCTTATGCCTACACCCTTCTTCTAAATTGTTCTTCTGTGAAGGCATAATAATTGGTCATTACTTAATCTTTCAACTTTAGTCCAATCACCACAAGTATAACCAGTGATTTGTGGACATCTGGATCAAAAAATGTTTTACTATTTGTTTATTTATATTACTTTTAATTCTTATGTCCACTTGAATTTCAGGGTGTCTGCATTGGTCTTAGTGAAGTGATGGCTAGTGCTGGTAAGAGCCAGCTGTTGACTTTTATGGACGATCTTATCCCTACAATCCGGACTGCTCTTTGTGACAGGTTTTTCAGTAAATCTTACTTGGTTATATTAGTGCATAACATGACATTGAGGTAGGTTAAGAGTGACCACTTTTTTTTTTTGTTTTTCACTTTTAACAGCATACCTGAGGTTCGTGAGTCTGCAGGCATGGCATTTAGTACTCTTTACAAGGTACATTCGTGTTACCTGCTTATGGTTTTATGGAAGTTCATCTCTATTACGATGCTCTGAAATAGAAGTTGGTTCTGTTTTGTTATGACATAGAGCGCTGGCATGCAAGCAATTGATGAAATTATTCCAACACTTCTGCATGCTTTAGAAGATGAGCAAATGTCTGATACTGCCCTTGATGGCCTAAAACAAATCTTGAGGTATGTTGGCTGTCTTACACAGCTGCTGTTATATTACATTATTTGTCTGTTGTACTAATTGTCCTTTATTCTTGTTCGTAGTGTCAGGACCACTGTTGTGCTGCCTCACATCCTCCCTAAGCTTGTCAACCTTCCACTTAAGTATGTTTATAGGTTTCCAGTTTGCTCAAACCTTTGGTATACATATATTTGTATGTTGTTTACCTATGTCTTTGGGTTTGCTTTCAGTGCCTTCAATGCGCATGCTTTGGCTGCTTTAGCAGAGGTTGCTGGTCCTGGTCTTGACTTCCATCTTGGTACAGTTCTTCCTGCTTTACTCTCGGCAATGAGTGATGGTGATGAGGTATGCAGTTGCACATTCCCTTCCACACCCAAATCCACCCAAGCAGTTTGTCCATACATTGCATAAGTCTTATATGCCTCCATGTGGTTAATGATTGTTAGATTTCTGTTCGGTCTTAATTTTTCTCGATCACTTTTTTTTTTTCCTGAAATATAGGATGTTCAAACTTTGGCGAAGAAGGCTGCAGAAACAGTTGTCTTGGTTATCGATGAGGAAGGCGTCGAGTCTTTGATTTCAGAACTTCTTAAAGGAGTTGGAGATTATCAGGCATGAGTTTATTTTAGCCCTGTTTGGCACCCATTTTTTTCTCATTCTCATTCTTTTTCTCTTTCTTCATTTCAACCACACATTCTATCAATAAAATAATATTACACATAAACCTAAAAATTCTCCTTACTTTTTAACCACACATTCTTCCATCAATCACTATTCAAAAACACATTTTTGTTTATTTTAGCCCTGTTTGGCACCCATTTTTTTCTCATTCTCATTCTTTTTCTCTTTCTTCATTTCAACCACACATTCTATCAATAAAATAATATTACACATAAACCTAAAAATTCTCCTTACTTTTTAACCCCACATTCTTCCATCAATCATTATTCAAAAACACATTTTTCTACTAAAATGGGTGTCAAAACACCCACTTTATCTGCTTTATGATACTTTTAAACCCCCTCAGGGCTTCACAGAACAAAATACATGTACATGCGGAATTTGAGAAATCCTTATTCAGTCACTATGTGTCATTGCAGGCTTCAATTAGACTAAGTTCATCCTATCTGATTGGATACTTCTTCCAAAACAGCAAATTATATGTTGTTGATGAAGCTCCGAACATGATATCTGCCCTTATAATTTTACTCAGTGACACAGATCCTGCCACAGTTGAGGTAATGTTTTGGAGTGGTTCTGTTTAATTTTCAACTTCATGTCCCACGTTCATGTTGTCACAACTACAGGTGGCTTGGGAAGCTTTATCAAGGGTTATAAGTTCAGTTCCTAAAGAGGTTCTTCCTTCATATATAAAGTTGGTTCGTGATGCAGTGTCAACATCCCGGGATAAAGAACGACGAAAGAGAAAAGTATGTATACTTGGTTGCATAGTTTTCAGATGTCAATGCCCAGTACAGTTTGAAGCATGTTGCTTAGAATGAATCTTAGCACCTCAAGAGCTTTCATTTCAAATGAAATGCTTACATAATGTTTAATAATTACAGGGAGGACCAGTTTTGATACCTGGATTTTGTCTCCCTAAAGCTCTTCAGCCTGTAGTTCCAATTTTTCTCCAGGTATTTCACCTTTCTGCGTACAAAATTGAAGTGTTAAAATGCTTCTAATCTTTCAAAGTGAGTTCTTGCTTTGGCTTGAATTTCTTATTTAGCTATCCAATAGATTACTGATAATTTGACATTTTTCCCTTCATTTAGTGTTTCTATTTGGCACTGGTGGTTTGCTTGGACGTGTGTGTGAAAGAAGTTGGGGGTAGAAAGAGAGAGTGAAGATGCGTATTTATGATGGCTTAGCTGTTCTAGGATTTTAGCTTGTGGAGTTTGTGGTTTGTGTATTCTTGTGAGGGATAATGATGGTGTTGTCTGTGGCTTCTGGGTGTAATTCACGTTCGTTGGAGGAACTATGGCACCCATGAGGTAACATGCATGGGTGGTGCCTTAGGGAGGGATCACAAAAAGTAGGTTGACAAAATAAATATGATATCTTTTGTTTATAGTTTAATGACTTAAGTTATTTCAATTACTTCCCTCATCAATGAGGTTTTCTTTTGTGAAGTTACACTGATGCTTAAATTGTAACACTGTTTCTTTTCTTTCTCATCCTTCATTAACAAGCTAGTATTTCATGCTAAACTGCTGTTTGGTTTGGGACAAGGAAAATGCAGCAAATCCAAAGACAAATCTGGGATGCTTGTGTGAGCGAATTGGTGCCAAGCTTACTGAATGTTCTTGACATCTACTCCCTCCGTCCCATTTATATAGGCTGATTTTGTTTTTCACACGTATTAAGAAATCTTATTTAATGTTATTGAAAAAGCAATTTTTGCCAAAAACTTTCCATTCATCAACTTGTCGTAAATTATTGTTGGAAGTAGTAAATAAATTGAATGATTTAATTTTCAAGAAGTATCTTTATTAAATGGGGAAAATTGGTTATAACTAGACAACTTAAATAAGGGTATATTAGTAAACGAACAAAACAAAACATTCCCAATAATGAAATGTGACTATAATTGGGATAAGAAAATAAGTAAAGTCAGCCTATATAAATGGAACGGAGGGAGTATTAGTTTTTGTTGCTGTCTCATTACATTTGCCATCAGATTTTTCTGTGATTCATTACTTATTCTGTATTTGTGCTTATGGAGCATGTGATTGATTCTCGTATGAAGATGTTCCCTTCTCTCAGGCTCAGATGCTATCTCTGAAGGATCAAATTTCCCTTTTCTTTCTTTTCAATGCCTTCCAGCTCTTATGATTCCCTTGACATTCTGATGTGCTATTTACTTTTTTCAGGGTCTTATAAGTGGATCTGCTGAATTAAGAGAGCAAGCAGCCTTGGGTCTTGGGGAGCTGATTGAAGTGACAAGTGAACAATCTTTGAAGCCTTTTGTCATTCCGATCACAGGGTATGTACAATAGATTTTTAAATGATGGAATACCTGAACATTATGAAGACCTTGTGCTTCAGTGTCTTGTTCATGTCATGTTTAAATATCAGTTACCTGATCAGGGGTGTATTTCATATGAATCTTTGGGTTGTTTACACCAAGTCAAGGAGGCTGACTTTGATAGTCACTTGTTTTCTTCTGCAGGCCGCTAATTCGTATTATAGGGGACCGATTTCCTTGGCAAGTAAAGAATGCAATTCTGTCAACTTTGAGCATCATAATACAGAAGGGTGGGATGGCTCTAAAGCCTTTTCTTCCCCAGCTTCAAACGACTTTCATCAAGTGTCTACAGGACAACACAAGGTTATAATAGCAGATATTCTTGACTGTTAGAAGGGGATTCCCACAGTTTAACCATTTTCTATTGGCCTATTTTATGAGCTTCACGAGTGTATAACTGTCATTTTGATTGTTTGCATCTGCAAGAGCTAAATTTTCATCCAAAAAGATAGTATATTGAACAAATGCTCCTATTTTGTGCTTATTTAAATTCTATTGCAGGACTGTTCGATCAAGTGCCGCCTTTGCCCTCGGGAAGCTTAGTGCAATCAGTAATAGGGTTGATCCTTTAGTTGGTGATCTTCTATCTGGTTTGCAGGTGATACTCAGTAATTATGTATCAGTTCTGCTTATCAGTGGTAAATCGATAAAACGTAACACAGCTGAATTATTACTTACCAGGCTGATGATGTTGGCATCCGGGAGGCAATTTTGAGAGCTCTAGAAGGTGTAATTAGGAACGCTGGAAAAAATGTGAGTAGTGCTGTTCAAACACGCATCTATAACCAACTGAAGGACATGATATACGATAACGATGACCATATACGAAGTTCTTCTGCTAGCATTTTGGGCTTTGTATCACAGGTTAGTAAAAGCATCTAATATTTAAATCAATTTTATTACAATTGATATTACAATCTCTGCGAGTGGGTTTTATTTGGATTGAAGTTTAAACTTCTGTGAAAATAAAGGATGAGTTATTTGTTGGCAGTATATTTCATGTATTATTCCAAAAGCTTATGTTGTCCAAATCAGTTCCAACTATTTGTTGGACATTTTTATCCTTTGTTACTGACAAAGCATTGCTACAATTGTGTTACAGTACTTGGAAGATGGTCAAATTTCTGAGGCGCTCAAGGAACTCACGGATTCAGCTTCATCTTCCAGCTGGACCACAAAACATGGATCAGTACTGGCAATATCTTCGATTCTTAGGCACAATCCTGCCATAATTTATGCTTCTCCATTGTTTACAGTCGTCGTGAATAGTCTCAAAACTACTTTGAAGGATGAGAAGGTATTGGTTGCTTTGCTTTGCCAAAAGTTTCATTTGAGATATCGCACCATTTTATATTTAAAAAGTAATTCTTAACTTCAACTTCGTTCTCTCTTTCTCATGGATTAGCAAGGAAAAGACATGAAATTAGCTAATTCTTGACTTAGTTTAGTTAGATTGATGATCACTTATATCTTAAAATTAAAAAGACGTCATTAGTGAGAGGCAAAATGACAATGAAATAAGTATATGATGGAGAATACATGTCACTCTAAGCTTTTACATTCTATGCTAAAGAATCATGACCATTATAAGAATTTTTTGACACTTGACTTGTTCTCTCTACTGTCATTTTAGAGTTTTGTTAACTCACAGATAAGGTTGGTTGCTATTTTCTACTTCTATTTGAATGTTAGTTTATTAACCAAAATTAGCTTTCGGTAACTTTCATAGTGAATAGTGGAATTATGATGCACTTGTCTAAATTTCTTATCATATCTGTTCTTTATTCTCACTACTATGTGCAAAAAATAAAACATCGAAGTATTTTATATTGTCCTAAATTTCAGGATTAATTTATAGCTGTTTGATTCCTTTTGACCTCAACTCTAGTGTATCACATGACATGACCATATCTAATGACTTCATATTTTTTGGACGTGCTAAAACGCTTTATATGCAACATTATAGACTTTGTAGTCAAATTGTACAGTTACTGTCAGATACATTCTTCTGTACAATATTTTTCGATATTAGCACCTTCATATACTTTTCTATGCCATATTAAAGTCCCTTTGAAACGTAAAGTGTGTTGGTAGAAACTTGAAATGTGTAAAAGATGTCAGAAAATTTGAGATGGTGGATAAATTTGGATACTTGCATCGATATTTTACTAAAGCAGTGCTCAGTGGAATCAAAATTGTATTTATATAGACTGGTATATCGTATTAATACTTACATTTTTATTTAGTTCCCTGTTCGCGAATCATCCACTCGATCTCTGGGGAGACTTTTACTTCACCAAATCCAGAGTGATCCTGCAAACACAACTGCACATTCGGAAACTTTGGCATCTTTGGTAACAGCAATGCAGGATGACTCAAGTGAAGTCAGAAGAAGGGCCTTGTCTGCAGTAAAAGCAGCTGCCAAAGTAACATGTTTATTGTGTCCCCATCAGTGTAGTTCATTTGTATTTCTTATACTAAGTTGCTAATATCTATACTAAAATTGTATGTAGGTCAATCCTTCCGCCATCATAATACATGTTTCATTATTTGGTCCTCTACTTGCTGAATGCATAAAAGATGGATCTGCAACCGTTAGGTTTGCTGCTGAAAGATGTGCTCTGTATACCTTCCAATTGGCAAAGGGTATGTATGTATGTATGTATGCATTATTATTATTATTATTATTATTATTATTATTATTATTATGACTTGGAGCATGTTTGGCCAAAAGCATAAAAAAGTAAAAGTTACTTTTTTTTTTTCCTAGTATGATTAGATATGTTCATTTTTCTGTACTTTTTAGAAAGAAGATCTTACTTTCAGAGCAAGTCCTTATTTTTACTTTGACCAGTAAAACTATTATTTATTCTAAAAATCATTATTTGCATACAAGTAAATTTAATTTTCTTATTAAGCCCTTGTTTGGTGGAGAGTTTTTAAAATTCATTTCAACCACGTTCTCCTAATAAATTAATTTTACATGTGGATCCATAACTTTCCCTTAAAAATTTTTTTTTTTACAAAATCTATTCTAAAAAATCTAGCCTTACGTAAGCTTTTTAAACTTAGCCATACATGCTCTAGATAAACCCAGGGCATCATACCTGGTTTTTATAATTTTAGTTTCTGCACAAGCATAGACGAATCTGGGAGCCCGTTGTATCTTATCCTGTATCTTACTTGTCCTCTCTTTAAATCATAGAACATCCACTTTCTGTTATTAATTTCCAGGAGCAGAAAATGTTCAAGCCGCGCAAAAATATATAACTGGCTTGGATGCAAGACGATTATCAAAGCTTCCTGAACACAGGTGGAGTGTCTCTCTCTCTCTTTTTTTTTGCCGGAATATTTTTGAGAAGCTTTAATTTTGTTATTCTTCTGGCATGGCTGATCATTTTTTCTCTCCGCCAGAAACTATAAATTTTTCCAAGTAAAAATTTAGCACGTCACTTTAGGTATACTTCTGCATGTACATGTCTCTCTATGCGCACACATTTACATTTGTGTACATTATGTGAGAAAGGTTACCTGTTGAGGGAAGTTAATTTACATATTCCAGTTTTTCACCTATTATTTTCTTTTCCATCCACCAGGAGTTATCTCAAACCTGTACAACATGATTCAATATGTACAATGTTTCTTTGAAATTTTTGCCTTAGAAAGGGATGACAACATTGTGCATATCCATCTTCCATCTTTATCAGTGATAGGAGCTTTATGTACTTTTCTTTTCCATTTTAGGCGAAGGCATTTTGTTCACTACCTAAGACAAAAGATGCAGCTCTTACATATTCTGAATGGTTTTCATGTGATTTGAGTTTTTAATAAACAAGGGGCTTCTTTGCTTTAAATATGTGTTATGCTATTTAGCTGCATATGACATGACACTGGCTTTGTCGTTGCAGTGATGACAGTGAAGATGGTGAAGATGAGTTGGTGACTGGCTGACCAGCTGATCAACTGGTTGTACGCTAATATATTTCGGTTCTTTTTATAATATATCCCTTTAATATTGGAGCCAAAGAGACTCGAGTTCAACCAAAATTTCCCTTTTCCTTGTCAGAAGAAATTAATACACATTTACACACACACCCCTGCATTTTGTCCTCAATTGGTTCCTTTGTGTTGTATTTGGTTTAATTTTATTGCTAAGAATCAATTTGACCTTGCGGGAACTTCGAGGGAGCTCCCATTTTTGTACAAATTTTGTAGAATGATGAAATTTTTTGCAGCGAATAAAAATTGTAATATTTTGGATACTTGAAATTATAACATTTTGGGTTGGATAGCACTGTAAAGTACTGAGAAAAAGCCTGTCCAATAATATACCAAATAATCACTTGGTGTTTTGAGATGAGATTTGTGAGATTCCTTGTAGATCCGGCTGAAATGATCAAACAGTTAAGTTTCTTCCATTACATTGTTGAAGAACTTAGATGACAATGCCATTTTAGTGCTAACGGGGAACCTCTGTTTGTATTTATTTCTAAGATGGTTTACAAAAATTGCTTCAATTGCTTGCTTAAAAATATTGCTACATTAGCAAAATGAACAGTGTTAAAAAAAATTCTTTAAACTAATGTAGCAAAGGAAAAAATAGTCATAATCTACCATTCCGTCTAGATTCAAAAGCTCCGTTAGACATGCCATGCCGACTCAACAAAAAAATTATATTTTCTACAAAAGAAAAGTTGAGCGTTCGATTGTTAAAAAAGGAAAAGTTGATTATGAAAGACACAAAAATGATAGTTATATTAGGATCTATGTATATTCATATTAAAATAAATAGAATAATAGAGAATTAGACTGATTATACAATTAATAAATACATTTTGTTCTTATTAATTATGTTCTACACTTTGAATCTAACTTGTTAAACCTAACGCGATTTTACTATCCTATACACATTCAGTGACTAATCCATGCATCACTATGACTTCACCTATCTGTTTACTTCATTAAACCGCTTCCTTGAAGAATTATATTATAATCTGCACAAATTTTCATCTCCCATTATTATATAATTGTCACCATTGACTTGTTAGATAAAAAATTGAATGATATGTTCTATGGTAAGGTTAAATAATAAGCCTTTCTTATTGTAGAAGTGCCCAAATGAATCGAACACGTACAGTTCTAACATAAAACGGCGAGAGTCAACTGCTATTATTATTGAATTTCATGCTACTATTAATGCTACGAAGGCAGTAGCAAGAAGCAAAATTTAGAATCCCGATTTTGGAAGGTGGTGACCATTCTCAAGAATCGAAAAGAGGAAGCCCTATGAGTCATTGAAACAATGATAGGAAGGCCAACGATCTATCAAAGGAGGGAGCAAAAAATAGGCTTTACTCCCCCTTACAATATGAAGATATCATTCGCATACTTGAGAAATCTACTTTTATCGACTGACGCTGGTTTTTACTAAGACCAAATAGGATTTGGCTTAGTCTAGCCACTATCTTTGTAGATTCAAAGGTGGTCCAAGCGGTTAAAGTACAATTATTCATCTCAACATGTTAAATCGGTGCATACTTTACCCTACTGCTAATTAAGTAATCAAATCTCTAGATCATTATCGTGTCTCGTATACAACATTCACATTTGATCATTAGACCTATTAAAAACAACAAAAATCACAATCAATTGGTCTTGAACACGGAGACACAGCCACATATTGAAATAAAAATTGTAGAAGTAAACATGTCGAGACCAAAAAAAAAAAATCATTTTCACGACGAAGAAATTTTAAACTAATTTTTTACAACTCACGATTCGATCATCATGATGTGGTATATACGTGGGCGTATCGCTGCCTCACATTTGAAATATTCGAAACGCAATTAATTAGTAGTAATTAACAATAAAGAAAGAAAGAAGAGGCATCAGAAACATAATTAATTAGTAATTAATGGCCCAGTTTGGTAAACTATCACAACCATTTTTGGGGTAAATTTCAATCGAGGTCACCTAACTTACACGTTTCTTTCATTTTGGTCAATCAACTTCAATTTATATCAATTTGATTACCTACATCATATTTTTTGCTCAATTTAACTGCCCGTAAATAACCCATTACAAAAAATAACAGAATTTATAACCTAGCGGATGGAATTTATGACATGGTCATTTGAATGAGTTCAGTGTAAGCGTCATTTGTCATCGTTAAAAAAAATTACAATTAGGGATAATAAAATTCCCTACTTCAGTCCCTTATTGCCTCGTCTCAAATGGTGCGGGGATGGAGACTTTTTTCCTCGTGATGGGAGATGGGGAGAGTTGTCGAGACCTTGGTCGGCTCCCATTGACATCCGGACTCACGCTTTTGAAATAGAAAACACGAGATTTGGCAAAATATTTTAAAGCATTCAAACAGTGTGCTGTCCATTTTTATTTTTTTTTATACAAATTGAAGTTGGATAATCAAGTGAAACAAAGTTGGGCGACTTCTGTGAAAATTTTCCGCCACAATTGTTAATTGAAATTTGCAATTAATTTTGATTGGTGGAAGATTCCATTGGTACAAATAGGTGCAGATTCAAAGAATCTGTTACCATTTTGATGATTTCAACCTATTCGTCCGTTGGGATACTTAATTTATATGCTGACATAAGAGAGCATATTTTTTTACTTTTTTTTAAAAGAGTTTTTTAATTTTATTCAAAATTTTCTTATAATTTTGTATTTTAAGAAAATACCACAAAAGTTTTTTAAGGAATCTTTGATAATCTTGTATTTTTCTTTTCGAGCCAAGCTGGGTGTACAGAAAATAATTGGCCAGAAAACCAACAGAATA
>CAIGRT010226017.1:0-24884 GCA_903798405.1 Fraxinus platypoda | reverse complement strand
TATCTGGTATCTAATGCCCAAGAAGTTAATGCACTAGACATAAGCATTGCAGTTTCTTTTTCAATGACCTATTATTCGAAAATGATAATAAGGGTCATTAGTTATGGTATTGTCTTTATTTGCTTTGATTGTCTTAGCCATCTTGGTTGCTTTCATAAAGCACCATTTAGAATTCCCTAGAGGAATCTATGACTAAGATTTACCCACTACAAACTTAGATATTGGGTTTAATAATCTTAAGCATGTTCAACAACTCAATGAGTGTGCATTCGAGTTTGTTCATGTTAAATTCATAGTTAGTCATGAATAACTCTCTGACAGAGATTCCAGAACCAAATCTATAGTTAATTCACGATTCATGATCGAACCCAATTGAAACAACTTCTCAATGTAGTCAACATTTTCAGTACACGAGCACTAATTGAAAATTCTTCTGCCATTATGCATTGGTATAGTTGATAGGAAATATCATATCTTTTCACACGTAATTGTTCATCATTCAACACTTTGAAATGAAAAATCATATGATAGCATCTATACTCAACACAAAGTGTCTTGGACGGTTGAAGGGGTCAGTCCTTGGTCTTCAACACAGAGTGCCTTGGACAGTCGAAGGAGCCGGTCTTTGGTCCTTAACATAAAGTATCTTGGGCAGTCGAAGGGGCCAATCCTTGGTCCTCAACAGAAAATGCCTTGGACAGTTGAAGAAGTCGATCATTGGTCCTCGGTTCATAAGCAAATACCTCTAGCACAAAAATCTAAGCTCTCCACACAAAAAAAATTCGGACCTCAAAATTCTTGAGCTGCTTAAAAAGTCTAATCCCTGGAAAAAAAAATGAAGAATGTTAGTTTCGACTTTATTAAAACAATTTTACTAAAAGAAAAAAAAAGAAAGAAAGAAAGTCAATTGGTTTTCGCCGACGACAGTTTCTGATTGGTTTCTGCTAGTGTTGAAAACCAATTAGATATTGTTTCAACCGACGACTAAAACCAAGAAAATAAATAAAGGAAAAAAAGGCCCACCTACTTTCACACATGCGCACTTTCACATATAAGAGAGAGATGGAGATAGAGAACCTACAATGATTGGAAAGTTAAAAAAAATTTCTCTGCCTATATTTGCAAAGTTAACCTACTTTTTTTCAAATTTCATAATTTGTGCATACAAATAGGTGAGTGTAGAATTTCACTCAAGCCCAACTTATAAAAATCAAATTAGTAATGGGTTGTGTTTAAAAAAATCAAATTTAAATTCAAGATTTATTTATTTATTTATTTTCATGATAAATAAATAAATCTTAAGTGGACATTTCTCAACATAAAAAAATAGTTAATGAATTTGGTCAATTTAAATAAATAGCCCAATTAAGGTTATTAAATTAAAGTCTACTAAAACCCATAAAATTTAAAAGCCCATTCTCCTTTTCCAAAATTCGTAATTATTCAATTATTTTTTTTAATTAAAGATAATTGGCCGGTTACCAAACTTTGTCACGAATTTCCCTATAAATAGGAGCAAAGGTCCATAAAATTTGACAAGTGAAGAGTGCATGAGAAAATCACAAGTGCAGAAGAAATTTCAAAGCCGATGGAAGAGAAGAAATTATCTCAAACCTAAGTCTAGAAATACCAAGAAGATCAAAGTCTTCTTCAAATTCAAGTAAATCAATGACAAGTCCAGAAGATCAAAGTATTCTCTAGATTAACTTAAATTTAAGTCCAAATCTCAAAGTTTAAGATTCAAACCACGTGGACCCTCGTCTTCAAACTCTCGGATCACTAATCAGAGGATTTTGTAGTTCTGCAGACACAAAAAGATCAACATCCACTTGTATTTCTCAAATATAAAATTTGTAACGATTTTGTTTTTAATATACGAAATTTGTCATACAATGGTCAATCAACTTTTCAGTTTGCAGACAAAGAGTGGCTGCTATTTAGCTTTTGGTTACACGGCTACATGCCTATGATAGTTGGATTGACACAATTGAGCTTAACATGTTGGTCATTAGGATGAAGACACATGTTAAGCATCCAGTGGACAACAAATTTCCTCTTGGTATAAAATCTCACCCTAGTGTCTTCTAAATCTAATGAAACTTTGAATGCAATTTTACGTATTATTCTTGTATTGCAAACTTGGTAATTTTCAACCTAACACACATATTCTTGTCCATTTTGTCTCTCCTACACCCAAATAATATTTCACCATTTGAATTAGGTATTGGAGTACCCTCGATCATCGTACCTCTCATCGAAACTATGATCACGAGCAGTCTAATGTGATGTCTAAGTGTGTACATCACATACTTATAGAAGAGCAATGAGTTGTGATTTGTTGGCTATATGGTCCCGTTGAACCGCGTGGTCAACAGACAGCTCCGTCAGTGAAAAATCACACTTTAATCACAAACATATAGCATAAGCAAAAAGCCTACCAAAAATATATCTTCTTCCCCTTCAAAAAGAGTTTTGTTCTTGTAAAATGTTGAAAATGCTTTTTAAATAATATCTTATAACATTGAAGGGAATAGATCAAAGAAGTTTGCATGAGTCATGTACCAAAAGTAAAATGAGGATTAAAAATAGATGATCGAAGTGGCTAGGATCAAGATGGGGTCTCAAGTTGTAACTCACGATCTCAACGTAACTAGGAAATATTCTGGTCTATGGAAACCTTAGCTTGCATTAGTGATGTCACCAAGAATTTTCTGAACAAGTGCCTCGATGGCTGTATAAGTGTTATGCCATAAGTCTAATCGATTTTGGATGTAAACATTTTTAATATGATTAATGCATTTTACTTATTGACTGAAGAGTGTGATGAAATATATGATCAATAATCGAGATTGACATAATTTCATAACTCACAATTCATTGGATCATAATATAGATGAAAGGATTATAGTTTAATGATAAACGAACAAGTTAGATTTTGTCACAACATGTGATATTTTCAGTTGCATGTATTGTCATGATACATTGCTAATTGTAATTGAGGATGACGAATGTGAATTAATTAATTTAGGTGAATCAATGATAAATTAAAAGGGAATTTTAACTAATCTTATTTTTAGATCAAAATAATAATCACATCGTCCGACACGTGACATTTCCAATTAGATATATTGTCCTGACACATTGTTAGATGTCAATCGGGGATGACGAATGAGAATTAATTAATTAAGGTGAATTAATGATAAATTAAAGGGGAAATCTCACCAAAATGCCGATTTGTGAAGCCATGGTTGGAAATTTATGTAAGAACATGAACTTGTAAATCTTTTATTGAAATGGTATTGTCCTCAATCAATGAATAGCATAACATGTTCACTTCTTCCTTTGATTGTGAAACTGTGATTGGGAAAAGTTGAAGAAGTCTATGTAGGGTGATTTTGAGACATGAGATCTATTTAAGTGAGAAAAATTGTAGTTCAAACGCCTTTTATGTCTAGCCATCTTTATTTGAGATAAAAGGGCTTACTTTTAGTTCATGGACAAAATTTAGGCTGAAGAACACAGAGCACTTACAATTGTTCTTCAGGTGGTTCTAGTAACTTGCTCCATTTATATCTACCCGATTGAGCTAATTTTTGTCAAATGCTCCACCATCAAAAGATAATTGCCTCCATCTTTATTTCAGTCTAGTGGCAAATTCTTTTAGATTTCTATCACCCCTTTTTAGTCGCAATTTCTTTTGTTTTTGTTTTCATATAGAAAATTTTCACTCTTTCCATTGCCTTTTTGTTTCTTCTTTTGGTGGCTACCCTCTTTGAATTTTTGGTCAAAAGAACTGCTATCTAGAAAATTCCATTTTCCATTGATTTTTTGAATGTGGTAGAACATGGTTAATGTCCTGATTTCCACAAACGGCGCCAATCTGTTGACCTCAAAAAATAAGCCAATAGAATCCCTTCCACCTTTCCTCCACATAAACATCACCTACATATTGGAACACTCATTATGAGGCAAAGGCCACCGGTCGAGAAAAATATCTGTCGACTATTTGCACTCTGACGATCAAGTCAACGTCGAATGAGATAAAAAGATAGTGTAAGAGAGGGAGAGATAATTTGGATAGGGTTATAAATCATGCCTTGGTTGTGAATGAAATCACATATATATAGGAAAATGTAAATGGGCCACGTGTGTAATGGGTCGAGCCCAAGATGCAAATTATTTAGTTTAATAATCCCAATTCAATAAATAGTCGATGCCACGTAATTTATAAGTGTAACAAATAGCATCACTCACTAATGAGCAATTAGGGTTTGAGAAAACATAACGCATCTCATAATTATCACAATCATGCTCGCACAAGAAAGTGAAATCATAATCTCTCTTTCTTGTTCTTTTGTGTAGATTACTATTGGAGATTGAATAATTAGACAACTTTTATGCGGAAAGATCGTGATTCATAAAGGCTTGCAAAAGTCATGATTTTCTTGATCAAAATTCTTAAAGGAGTTTGAAAAAGTTGTTAAATGTATAATTCTACTCATGATTTCTATTTAAACATTAAGACGATCCTTAAAAGAAATTGAAATTACCTATAAATTTTACCGTACATGTATAAGTAAATTCTCAACCACCCTAGCTAGTTTAGGATGACTATTTAAGCTTTCCTAAGGTTACCCTTAAAAGGCTGAGTTAATGGCTCAAGTACGTCTACTAAGACTGGCATAATGAATAGATTGTTTATTATAGTGTCTCCTTTTATCTAATTGTAACAAACATGCATGCGTGTAAAGAACCTAAATTTTAAGTATAATAATTCAAGCAGGGTGTTCATTTTTATTATCTCAAATGCTCGAAATCTACCCTTTTTATTGGGTTTTGATACATAATAAATCCCGAACAATAAAGTCAAACTGATGTTGGATAATTTGTATCAACACCTTAGTGATGGTTCGATCCGAAAATAACTTGGGGCCACTAAAAGCAACTTAATTGAGTTAATGTTGCTCGTGGTCCAACACTCATGGATGGCCCAAGTTATTAAGTTGGATGGTGATATTTATTCTTAACATTACCCTTTTTGTTGGAGGCCCAATACTTTGGTTTGTCCACTTGACTTGGCCCATATTTGGTAACCTAATATATATGTGTGTGTGTGTGTGTGGGCGTGTGCGCGCGCGCGCGCACATGCAATAGACATGTGGTGTCTGTGTGCAATGGAGAATAAATGGTGAGGTAGCCATTCTTGGTGGTTCATTTGAGAGTTCAACTATTGCATCTCATTTCTTCCTCTATTTGTGATATTGCTACCACCATCTTCCTCATTTGTGGGTCACTAGTGGCAACCGAAGTGTTAAAGTTGTAGGTCAGAGCTTCATCGGTTGGTATTTGTTTGGTTCATTAAACTGAGCCTAGATCAAGATTTCTTGAAGATGTTAACAATAAATGGTATCAGAGCATGTTGTATCGAGAAATATGTGATTTTTGGGTGCCAAAACCGACTGGAAAGTGGCCAGAATTGGCTGGAAAATCAATAGAAAAAAGGAAGAAATCTGGACAGCTTGAAAATCATCTATGCTGGAACTATTTTTGTGTTTTCTGGCCAAACGATTCACTGTTTGGAGAAACCAAAACCACAACTGTGATATGCGGACAAAGGCATTGCTGGAGGTGCCGCGCTTGCTGCCTGCGCATGAAGCCCACGCACAGCGATGACGACAGTGCGTGGCGGTGCGTGAAGAGGATTCCGGTGGTGCACTTCAATAAAAGTTTCTTCTTGATGATGAGGCGGACCTAGTGGTGTTGTCCATTTTCAATTTTGAGCAATACAGTGAAAATTGGATGATTTTGCCCTTAGATGTTGGGGCACGGGTTGCTATTTCGTGTTACCGCAGTTGACGGATGTTTTAGGGCGAATAGTGGTAGCCCTAAAGTGGTTAATTCACGTCTCTCGATATGTACGGACCTTCAGTGTGGTCTGCTCAGTATTGTGTTCTTTACCTTTTATTATTGCAATTAAAACTGTTGTGTATAATAATCATTTATTTTTCTCATTAGAAGTCATCTTGTGGGGGTGATGTTAGGATTAAGGTTACCTTGAAAGGATAATCATTGTTTGTTACTAGACCTAGGAATTGTTAATTATTTGCTTTGATATTTTTTTGTAAATTTGTTGCCAATTAATTTTTTTATTATTTGAATTGTATGTGACCTTATGAAAGTTTATTTTACTATTCTGTATGAATTATGTTGGTACTTTGTTTGTGGTCGGAGTTTGTTGCATTTTGTGTTTTTGTGCACTTTATGGTAAAAATGGCAATACATTTTGAGTTGTGTTTTTTATAAAACAAAAAATGTGATTTTTCAATTTGATAAAACGAAAAGTTTTTATAAAACTTTTGATGGAAAATGTAGGTGTAAGGCAAGTATAAAAAATAAGATGCTTTAACTGTAGTTTTTGGATATGGTTGAAAATGATTGTCCTAGGAATGATAATAAAAGAAAAAATGAGGAGAGAAGTGAAGCGAATGTTGTCATTGCGCCGAATGATGACATGTGTGAGGTTTATTGAGAGTAAACTTGTTTCTGCATATACATTTGCATGTAATCCTTTCTACTTTTGTGTGATTGTTTAATTCTATTGCATTTGCATAAAATTGAGAGTAATATGATTACATTTTGTAATGTGTTTGCATACATAGTGGGTTGAGATCTATGACATACTCATTTTGCTCTGTGGCTGGTGTGAGAGAGTGTGGTAGTAAGAAGAAAATGGGCAGTCATTTTTTCTTTTATCTTTGTGAGCCTATGTGATTTGTGAGTTTATGTGAGGCAGTCAAGTATGGGTTATCTTCTTCTTCTTTGTCATCTCATTTTTGTGAGTATAGTAAAGTAACCAACTCTTTCTTCTATTCTCTTTGTGAGCGCCACTTTCACCCATTTCCTTCATAGATGTTTTGAGCATTGGTGTTGGAGTAACCTTGTTGTGCGTGGGTCAATTTATATTAAGCTCTACCCTTTGTGGTCGCCAAATGTGTTGATTTGTCATAGTAGGTTTGTGATGCATTAGTAGTGAAGATGTCTATTGGTAATATGGAGTATAAATGCATGAAGGTGCATTGGTGATATACATGGGGAAGTGGAGTGTGACATTTGGATCACGGGTGGGGAGGTGATTAAATATTGAATTTTTTCATCTGTAAAGACCTTCTACATATGGAGTGTGAGATAGTCACTTTTATCACTTCTGTTAGGTGGAGACCCATTATCCATGTAGGATGGAAAAAGTGATGTGGTGATAGAGGATTATCCCGTGGACTTAGGATCTATTGTGATTTACCTGTTAGACATGAGTTGAGTATCAGTCTAGTGAGCATGGTAGGCGATGAAAGGAGATATATGTTCTCGAGATGTGAGCAACACGGAATATGATAGAATAAGTGTGGTAAGATCTTTTCATGGGGTCATTTATGTATTTGTTGCATATGTGTTGACCTTGTGTTTGATTAACTTGGTGTTAATCTATTGTTCTGTGTGAACGTGATTTTTTGAAATGATATGTGTTATCCTATGTTATATCTTTATCGCATGTTTATTTGCTCTTGATTGTTTACTGTTATCATCTGCTTCTATGGGTGTTTCTTAACCTTAGCCCTGGTGAGCATATAGAGATGGTATGTTATGAGTTTCGGGTTCGAAACACGAAGTAAAGTCTATGATCCCAATTTTATTGGTTACCTTGATTATGCAAGTATTAACTTTGTGTTTTGATTGCTTGCAGATTGATTGGGTATCAAGGTGGAGATTTTTTTTGGTTTTGATACCCAATAAATCCCACGCGATGATGTTAAACCGATGTTGGTTAATTTATATCGATGCCTTATAGATGGCTCGACCCGAAAACAATTTGGGGCCACTAGAAGCAACTTAATCAAGTTAATTGTTGCTCTTGGCCCAACACTTGTGGATTGCCCAATTTATTGAGTTGGATGGTGATAATAGTTGGCCCATTTATTCTTAACATTACTCCTTTTGTTGGAGGCCCAATACTTCGGTTTGTCCACTTGAGTTGGCGCATATGTGGTGACCTAATTAACCAATCCATATATATATATATAGTCATGTGGTGTGTGTGTGTGTGCGCAATAGAGGAGAAATGGTGAGGTAGCCGTTCTTGGTAGTTCGTTTGAGAGTTCAACCATTGCACCTCATTTCTTCATCCCTTTGTGATATTGCTAACATCATCTTCCTCCTTTGTGGGGGTGAAATCTAGTGGCAATTGAAGTGTTAAAATTGTGTCGGAGCCTCCTCGGTTGGTGTTTGTTTGGTTGATTAAGATTTTTCAAAGATTTTAAGAACACTTTTCACTTGATATGTGAAGATGAGGTCAACTGATATTTTCAATTTGTTTCTGAATTTTGAAGGTTCTTCTAAATCACCTGACTCTGCCTATCCTTTGAGGAGAGAGAAAATTTCAAGCATTTCACCTATTAACTTAATATCATCGAAAACAAAGGTAAAAAAAAAAAAATACAGTATGAATATTATACTATTTTATAATTCCGATTTCCTATATTTCTTCAAATTTTCGTAGTTGTTTCTTTGGCAACATGAACCAAACATGGAATTGTTATTGCTACATTGGGTTGACTGCTAGATCAACTTGACTTAGCAACTATAGCATGGCCATGTTAGGTTTGGTCTAACCCTTCCATTTTTTGATATCCACTGCAAGAATTCCACTCTTAGGAAAAAGTGTTTATTTTGTATGACTACAACTCATGTTAACATCTTCATTTCCTCTACGTTTATCACATTTTTTTTTTCTCTAAACTAAAATTGACACCTTAGTTTAAAATAGTCTCCAATTTCCAACAGCATGGTGACCCTGCAGTGTTGGGAGCCTCACGTTGGATCAAAAGTTCACTTATCATAATTTCATTGAAATTATCTCTAGTACAGTGACATTTATGTCTTATTCAAGTCCATCCTGAAACTGCAGGAAAAATCATAGGCTTTGTGCTTGGAAATTTACAAGGATTCTTGAGATGTTCTAAGAATGATTTCAAACTTAAACAAAGATGCATAGGAGGAGCAGCCATGACAGCTGGGAGAGACTGGTGGAAGCCGTGCTGCGGAGAGAGCAGCTTTGGGAAATTGCTCTAGACCATTCTTGGAGCCCTAGCGCAACCTACTCGGATTCTAATTCTGATGTGGATGGAGTGAAGATGGTGGAGGATATGAGGAGCAATGGAGGTCATCATCCATACGCTGAACCCAAAATGAAAGATGCAAGAACTAGAATAAAACATCAGATTATCCAAGCTGCAGGTTACTTCAAGTCGAGGAAGAAGGAAAAATCTGTTGAGAAAGTGGTAACAGCTGAGACAGAAAATGTTTATGACAACGTTGCATTTATTGATGGTTGTACTATGTTGTAACATGATATTTTAAAAGGTTTAACCTTTGATAATTATGGTTCTATTTTTGTATTTGGGTAACTGAAAAGGGCTTGCACATCTGCATATTTATTAAGCAGCAATCAGGACTCCTTCATTTTTCCTCTTACCATAATATCATAGAGCACAAAGAAAGGCGAATTCCAAGGTTCTTTAGTTTTTCGCTAGTGATTTCTTTGGCTCTGAAGCTGAGACGGAGTTGATTAGATTCTATGACAAATGAGAGAGACTGGCGGAGTCTGTTCTCCGGAGAGAGCAGCTTGGGCAAATAGGACTTGGTTTGTTGGATCATCAACTAAATCCCCATTTCACCAGCCAATATTTTCTGCAAACAGTGCGAGAACAGAAAAATAAAGTAGACCTAAATTGGTGCCTGCAAATTAAAAAAATAAGTGGGTAGTCTTGAGAATATTGTTGGCGTGAGTTGCTGCAAGAATGGTGCTTGGAGAGATTATAGGAATCATTCAATATTGAAGGCACCAGATTTATTTGATTTATTATGTAATTGGAGATCTCCATGATTCTAGCCTAGAGTAGTGGAAGGCAATTAGTTTTTTCGTTTTTTCCTTCCTTCCTAAAATAGGTTTCCTGTACATATATATAGCTACTGCACGTTGTACCTAGAATAATATGAATGATATACCATTCTCCTCAACAAATATTTCTAAACTCTTCAGCACATAAACCTGAGATCTTTTCTCTACAAGTATTTTTCCCACCATTTTTATTGTTTATTGCACTTCCTTAATATGTTACAACATTTTATTTTAGTTTCACTTGAATCAATCCGCTTTCTCCACGAAGACAGATTGTGGCAAAGAGAAGCTTGATGGCATCAAATGAGAGCTGAGAGAACTGGGATTGCTAAGCATGAATTGATTCGTTCATCTATTTACATACTTGCACTTCTTCACACAACCATTTAGCTGTGAATGATACAAATTTAAACCAGCATCTTTTCTAATATTGTTGCAGAATTTGAGAGCTGCACAAACTCAGAGGTCATCTCGAGTTAGCAATAAAGCACAAAGGCCTTGATACAGCGAAAATCCAGAAGTACTACATTTTGAGAAGATATAGAATCTCGCATAAGATTATGCAAGTAAATCAACATATCAAATTAAGAACAGTAAGAGCACCTTTATAGATGATCTGTATATACAAAGGGACAATAACAGGCAATAGTTCTCAATCTGTTTCATTTGTGTCCTTATGTATTTCAAAGTGCCTAGCAGAAGTGTTTCGACGGGGTATATAAACTTAATATGTAGACTTCATTTCCGCTTGAATTTGGACCGATCTACATTGGTTAACTTGAAGTGCTACAGATTTGAAAGCAAAAGATTCTATGATGAAACTTAAGAACATGTTCAGAATGTAAATTTCACAGTAAGAACGAGTTTATCACCCGTAGATTTCAATGTAGAACCAAGAAACAACTTATCTTGAACCTTGTATCATTATGAATTTTAACCCTTAGCTCCTGTTTGAGCCACATTAAAATTTCCATTCTCATTCTTCTACTCATTTTCAACCATACATTTTTCAATAAAATAATATTTTCCATTACATCAATAACTTTTCCTTTTTTTTCAACCACATATTCTCCATCACATCACTTCTAAAAAAATGCATTCTCTCATTTTAATGTGCACCAAACAGGCTCTGAAACCTATATGCTTCATGGTTGACATACTCATTTTCAACCATACATTTTTCAATAAAATAATATTTTCCATTACATCAATAACTTTTCCTTTTTTTCAACCACACATTCTCTATCAATCTACTATTCCAAAATACATTTTCTAAAATAATGTGGCTTGAACACACTTTTAATATTAAACACAGTACATATGTGTTTAACCACTCACTCAGCTGATCTCTCCAAAGCCAAAGAAGATATTGATGCATTCTTAGAATAATCTAAAAGGGTCTTTCTTGTTTAGTTCTCTCTACTTTTCTAGTTTTTCCGGTCTGTCCACTATGCACAATGAAATGCTCTTTTCGATGTAACTGCAATGCAGGGGGTAGTCACAACATAAATGCCAGTTCTAGGAGACATGATTTCTAATATCCACGAGACAGAAACTGTATAAAGTCAGATTATTCAAAAAGAAACAGAAGAAAACTGCAATGTTGCTGAGAAATGAAGCTGTTATTAGCACGAAATATACCTTCTGAACATATTCAAAGTTTATCAATGTAAAATGCTAGAAATTCAAGCTAAGAAAGCATACAGATTTAATCCATTGGAACATACAAATTTAATGCTATGCAATTTATAAGGACTCAAAAGTAGTAGATTGAGAACTACAATCAATTACTCTCCCCATTCTGTAGATTCATCAGGTACTCTTCCTGCTTCGATACATACTTCCATGACTGTTTTTGTGTGAGAGATTCATCAGGTTCTTCAAATAGTGTAGTGCATCTGGATTTTGTCAAGATCAAGGCCTTTCAGTTTTATAATTGACTCGAGATGACCCTTGAGCGTGTGCAGTTCTTGAATTCTGCTATGATATTTGACAAAGATTCTAGTTTTAATTTGTGCTGATAATGGAAACTGCATCACCTAATTCCTAAAGAACCGTAACTAAAGGAACAAATTCTTACCTTGCCAGTTCATCTCTCCTTTGGACCTGTTCTGTCAGTTGAGACAACTCTCTGTGGCTACTTTTATCATCGAAAAGACTAGTAGTTTCTGGTGTTTTTAAGGGATGCAGTGTTCTCTGAGAATGAGCACCTTGAACTTCTCTTTCCTCTTTGCCGTAATCCTTCTTGGTGACGAAAGCATTCTGATTCAAAGGGGAAAACATTTAGGGAATAGTGAAATTAACGGTCAAAGAGACAGAAAATCTTAGAGAGAAGAGATCCTTTTTTTGGCAGAAAAGTTTACAAATATTCGCAGGCCTTTCCACTTGTTTCTTCTATTTGCAGGAACCATTTTTGCTCCACTCTTTTTCTCTGCTCTCACATTGTTTGCAGCTAATATTGTAGGGTGGAATGGGGAATTAGTTGATGATCCAATAGACACTCCGTTGAGGGAAGAACTAGAAGTGTAACTGTAATCTGAGCCCAATGAGCTAGAGCTCGGGCTCCTTGAAAGGCTTAGTCCAATTTCCCGAAGTTGCTCTCTCCGGATCACGGCTTCCACCAGCCTCGCCCAGTTGTCATAGAACCTAATCATCGTTGTCTGAGCTTCAGAGCCAGAGAAACAACTAGGAGAATTTGAAGAAACCTTATAATTATCAAAAGTATACAAGATCTAGTACTATATTGTTCTGGTTCTCCCCTGATTCAAGGTATGATAGAAGTTTGATTGCTTAAAATATCTGCAGTTATGTGAGTGAGAAGAAAGTCTTATATTCAAGAAAAAGTCGAAAATATCAGTTGTAGTCATCTTCACATATCAAGTCAATTGGTCAAAAATGCAGACACCGTGCAGTTGTGGGAAGGAAGATTGGGACCTTGCTTGACTTATTGAACCTTAAAGTAGAATTTCAAATTCAAGCTCTAACCTTCCCAACACCAAACTACTTTTTAGAAATTTGATTTCTATACAAAGAATTTTATTCACACCTAGATCAACAACATCAACAAGTCCACAAAATTAAATTATGTCCCAACATAAGTAATAGGTCAATGTTGGTTATGTGCTCAAGTAAACAAGTCTAGCATGGATAAGTACACAAGTAAAACCATAAGATACGATGTTGTTGTTCAATTCTAACTAAAATTGCACTCAATTCAAACTGTAGTAATATGAGATCAAAGGGATTGGAAGAGAGATAACTTTCATTCATAATAATCTATTGGGTGTAAACAACACCTCCATATATAGAGTCATACTCTATTACATCACAAAAGAGACTAGCCATCACTATTCTACCTACTACAATTTGACACAATAGATGGCTGATGTATGACTTGCACGACCATGCTTTACTTAGCTTATAAAATGCAACTTAAAGCTAAGATTAATTACATAAAAAACATAGGACTAATGACAACAAAAGTATCAATGCCAATAATCTAATACTCCTCCTTGAGACTTTTGTTGGAAACACCAAGGGATCTTCTCCATGTTTCAAATCTTCCTTTGGACAATGACTTAGTAAAGATATCAGCATATTGGTCCTCAGCATCACAATGCATCAGCTTTTCAAATCTTCCTTTAGGCAATGATTTTGTGAAAATATCAACATATTAATCCTCAGAACTGCAATGCAACAGTTCCACTTCCTTCTTGTCTTGAGCTTCTCTTATAGAATGATATTTGATCTTTATATGCTTTGTCCTTCCATGAAAAACTGGATTCTTCACCATTGCCACAGCTGACTGATTATCACAGAAGATAGTTGTGGCATCTTCTTGTTTGTGCTTCAAATCCTCCAACATTTTCCTTAGCCAAATAGCTTGATTGGTGGCCTCTGAAGCTGCTATGTATTCTGCTTCTGCCGTGGATTGAGCTACGGTTTTTTGCTTCATGAAATTCCAGCACACTATGTTTGAACCAACATAAAACATATAGCCTGATGTACTCTTCATATCATCAGCAGAACCAGCCCAGTCACTGTCTGTAAAGCCATTGAGCAGCAGCCTCTTTGTTTTTCTGAACCAAATTCCCAGCTCCTCTGTGCCTTTTACATATCTCAACACCCTTTTTGCAGCTTGGAAATGAAGTTCACTTGGCTCCTGTCTGAATCTAGATAGGATATTAGCTGCAAAAGTGATATCTGATCTGGTAGAAGTCAAGTGCAACAGACATCCAACAATGCTTTTATACACTTTCTCATCTACCTTCTTGGCTCCATCATCCTTCATCAGTTTCAGATTTAAAACTAATAGAGTATTCACTGGTTTGCAACTTTCCATACTGAATTTCTTCAGCATCTCTCTGATTTATTTCTTTTGGCAGACAAATATCCCCTTTTGAGTTTGAGATATTTCCATGCCAAGGAAGTATTGCATCCTTCCAAGATCAGTTATCTCAAAGATCTTCTTCAACTCATCTTTCACCTTCTCAATCTAGTTGTAACTGCTACCAGTGATCAGAAGATCATCCACATATAATGAGATGATGATCATCTCTTTTTTCTCCTCTTTTATGTACAAGGTTTGCTATTCATGCTTCTTGCAAATCCAAGCTTATTCAGATGATCATCTATCTTGCTATATCAGGCTCTTGGCTCCTGTTTCAAGCCATACAAGGCTTTCTTCAGTAAATAAACTTTGTCTTCATTCCCAGCAACTTGAAATCCTTCTGGCTGATCGATGAATATTTCCTCATTTAAGTGTCCATTCAGAAATGCTGACTTAACATCTAATTGATAAATTTCCCAGCCTCTGTGAGTAGCTATAGCAAACAGCAATCTGATGGTTTCATACCTTGCTACAGGTGCAAATGTATCATTGAAATCCACACCATATTGTTGAGCATACCCCTTCACTACCAGCCTGGCCTTTAGTTTGTTCACTGAGCCATTTGGATTCGGCTTTGATTTGTACACCCATTTCACTCTAATTGCATTCTTATCCATAGGTCTTTCAACCAGTAGCCAAGTTCCATTTTTCTCAATCATATTCAACTCATCTTTCATTGCAGCCATCCATTCTTTTGAGCTTGCAGCTTCATTAAAGTTTGAAGGTTCCAAAATAGTTGAATTACAACTAGCATATATATCTGCAAGTGGCCTTGTTCTTTGAACTGTATTTTCTGAATCAGACTCACTATCAGATGCTGCCTCTTCTTCATTGACCTCAGTATCATCCATCTGTGGTGTTATTTCTGGAACTTGAGATTGACGTTGATTCCCAATTCCAAGAGGCTTCTTCATCAACATTAATATCCCTACTAGAGATTATCTTCTTAGTATGAGGATTGTAAACTCTATAGCCTTTTGCATTGTTGCAGTAGCCTACTAGAACCCCAACTTCAGCTTTTTGACATAGCTCATCTCTCTTTTCTTCAGGTACATGTATATAGCATAGACTCCTAAACACTTTCATATTAGAGACATCTGGTTTAGTTCCATACCAAGCTTCAAAAGGAGTCTTTTTATCCAATGATTTTGTAGGCAATCTGTTAAGTAGATACACAGATGTATGCACTGCTTCTGCCCAGAACTCCCTTGGAACTTTCTTCTCAATCATTAAGCATCTAGCCATCTTCATAACTGTTCTATTCTTCATTTCACATACTCCATTTTGTTGTGGAGAATAAGGAACAGTTAGTTGATGTTTTATCCCAATTTCTTCACAAAATTTGTCAAACTGGCTACATCAGTACTCCTTTCCATTATCAGACCTGATGGCTTTGATTTTGCTATCACATTCATTTTCCACCAAGCTTTTGAATCTCTGAAATACACTTGACACTTCTGATTTCATTTTCAAGAAGTATGCCCAACACATCCTAGACATATCATCAATGAAGAGAACAAAATATTTACTCTCATTCAAAGTTGATGTCCTTATTGGTCCACAGACATTTGAGTGAATCAGCTCAAGTCTTTTTGAAGCCCCTTTTGCTTGATTTTTAGGAAAAGGCACTCTATTCTGTTTCCCAAGTTGGCATACATCACACATACAACTATCATGGTTGATTTCAGGAACATTATCGACCAATCCTAGATTGTACATTTGCTTAAGTGAAGGTAGTTAGCATGACCAAACCGTTTATGCCATAAAACAGAATCAATGACAGTTTCAGCAAGTGCCTTATCTACTACATTTTTCCATTCTAGTGGAAAACTCCTATTCCTCATCCAAATAGTCATTACTTCTTGATTTTTAGGATCAATTATAGTACATTCCTTATCTTTAAATACCAAAGTATAATCTTTTTCAATCAATTGACCAACATTTATCAAGTTTTGATCAATGTTTGAAATATATAAAACATTAGATATATACTTGGTACCTGCAGAAGTTTGCACAAAGATTTCACCAACACCCTCGACTTCAACAAACTCTCCATTCTCCACTTTAACTCTTGATCTATACGCATCATTCAACTCAACAAAGATGTTAGGATTGGAGGTCATATGATGTGTGCAACCACTGTCCAATAACCAAACTTCATCACTGCTGCAGACCATCAAGTTCAAAGCTGTGAGCAGGTGTTCCTCCTTCTGGTGATTCTCTGCAACTTTGGCTTGCTGAGATTCCTGCCCTTGTTTCTGATTCTTGCAGACTTTTCTATATGGCCAAATTGTTTACAAGTCTTACATTGCACACCTAGCCTGAACCAGCACCATTTTGGTGAATGTCCTATCCTCTTGCAATGTGGACAAGGTGGATATTTTCCTCCTTTAGCAATTCTTTTCTTGTTCTCAGGTTCCTTCTTCTCATTTCCTGGTTTCTTAACTGCATAGCTCGTTTGAGCTTTATGCTTTCCCTTCGCAAATAAAGTACCTTCAACCTGCTCCTTTTGCCTTAATAATCTCCTTTGCTCTGTGGCTTGAAGAGTATTTATCAGTTCAGATAAGGATATGCTAGCCAAGTCTCTTGAATCTTCAAGCGAAGAAATCTTGGATTCAAACTTCTCTGGCAAACTGATTAACACCTTCTCCACCACTCTATTGTCTGGCAAATCATCTCCAAGCAATCTAATCTGATTCACCACTTTTAACAGCCAGTCAGCATAGTCTTTTACTACCTCCATTTCCTTCATTTTCAAGGACTCAAACTCCCTTCTCAAGTTGAGCACTTGCATCCGCTTAGTTTTCTCACTTTCTTGGAATTCCTCCTTGAGTCTGTCCCAAGCTTCTTTTGCCGTTTCACAAGTCATTATCCTTGTGAAAATAGCATCTGTAACAACTGAATGCAAAAGAGGGCCTTGAATTTCTTGGCAACATCTTCACTATGTTGTTTGATTTGAGCAACCGTTGGGTTAGCTCTCAAAGGTGGAGGTTCAATGCCTGATTCAGTTATCTCCCAAAGGTCATAAGCCTTGAGATAGGACTTCATCTTCGCTGCCCAAAAATTATAATTTTCTCTATTGAAGGCTGAGGGAGAGGTGCTGTAAATCCACTGAAAGCCATATCACTTACGCACTCGTTTGGCTAGTGAAGATTCCTTGCTTGTTTTCTCTCAATTTTTTGGTTATTAAAGAGGATGAAAGAGGAAGAAACAAGAAGCTGAACTCACCAGATTCGCAAAAAGCTTACCGGGTTTAACACAACACACCGTATTTGCAGGAAATTGAACTTACCGGTTTCTATATAACTCACCGGATTTGCATTCACCTTACTGTATTGTAAACACTTACAGTATTTTTAAGTCACCGGATTCGCACAACACTCACCGGTTTTGACTCAACTCACCGTATTTGCTTCTTTCTCACCAGATTTGCAACCTGCTTACCGGTTTTGCACAGATTTACTCTGTTTTTTTCTTCTGTTTTATCACTGATTCTTCAGCGATTCCAATCCTTTCTAAGATCGATTTCTTTGGCTCTGATACCATTATAGTAATATGAGATCAAAGGGATTGGAAAAGAGATAATTTTCATTCATAATAATCTATTGGGTGTAAACAACACCTCCATATATAGAGCCATACTCTTACATCACAAAAGAGACTAGCGATCACTATTCTACCTCCTACAATTTGACACAATAGATGGCTGATGTGTGACTTGCACGACCATGCTTTACTAGTATCAATGCCAATAATCTAATACAAACAAATAAATAACATCATAGGTGGCAAGCCGTTAAAGGCTACACCAGACAATATTTTTGGATTTTTCTAACTTTTATCTTTTTTTTTATTAAAGAGTTATACACACCCTATCTGTTGACACCGTTAACTTTTTTTATAAAACCTGAAGTAGAATTCTAGAGACAGATGTCTGAACTTTCTTCTAACAGAACCACTCGCATACTTACAGCGCTTTGGAACAAGTCTTGTGAGTTTAGTTCACCAGACAAATCAAGTGTCCCTCCAAATTTGATTTCCCAACGAAAACTAGGAGCTCTGCTATGGATTCGTTCATTATTTTATCATGTCAGCGTTCTGATTTTTCAGGAGATTTGCAAGTTTCGGGCAAAAGATTAGATTTCTGTATATCAAAAATTTTAATTCTTACTGGAGAGAGAAATTGGTGACACTGAATTTCAAATCGTTCATTTCATGTCAATCCAATTTGGATTTCCTCTCCTGCTCCCTCGTAGATGGGATTCGGAAAGTCTGAAGGGAAGAAAGGCGATGACCACAAAGATTGACTCAATGGTTGATTCAATAGAATTCCAAAAGCGAATCGAAATATTTGGAAAAATCCCCAAAAGTCTTGATTATTTTTTCAGAAGCAAATGTACTAACAAGGACATAGCCAATCTTATAAATAAGCAGAAGTTGCGACTGTTTAAATGCAGAATAAGGTAAAAAGCAACTAAATTGACAAAAGGAAAAAAAAAAAAAAGAAGAAGCACTTAAGGGACTAATTAAAAGATTTGCCAAAAAGTAATCAGGATGGATTTGATGACCATTTACATACAGCAAGCAATCAGGCTAATTTTTTGGGCTAATTCTTTGTGTCTATTTGCATCAGGAGGTATTTCGTTCAATTTGTGTAGAATTTGAGATAAAGGAGATAACATCAGTTCTGGCTGGCATTACTTTCTTGCATATTTTGTCTGTGGGAATGCCACACTGAAAATAAGGTTCAAGCTTATTTGTTTTCACTTGGTGGCAATTCTGTTGTGATGGACTCTTTCCGTTAGGTAAAAAATTCCACTTGTTATAATTTCCAGGTAATTATCTGTCCAAGCCGTAGTATTGTGACATTTTTGTCTTATGGAAATATATCCTGAGAATGCAAGAAGCATCATTTGCTCCGTGTTTGAAATTAAAAAGTAGTCTTCTTTTGAGCTTGTCTTGGGTAACTATGAATATCAAATCTATTCAGCTCCTTTTGGATCATCCAAAATATTTTGGAGTTTTCATGGAATATTCCATTGTCATTTACTATAGTTAGCTGAATTTTAAAATTCTGTTTGAAGTTTCAATAATTTAAGTGGCGTTTCTTCTTATTTTACCATTCCAAGGCGTAATAGATGTTCAAAGAAGTGTCGTTCAGGCTGAAACTCAAATAGCAATGTATAAGGGCAGCCATGACAGCTGGGAGAGACTGGTGGAAGCTGTGCTGCAGAGAGAACAGCTCCGAGAAATTGCTCTTGACCATTCATGGAGCTCGAGCACCACCAGCTCCGTTTCTACTTCTCGTCATAGCTCATGTGATGTGGATAACAAAGTGAAGATGGTGGAGGATATGAGGAGAAATGGAGTTCATCAACCTTATACTGAACCCAAAATGAAAGCTGCAGCAACTAAAATTAGACAACAGATTATCCAAACCACAACTTACTTCAAAAATTTAATGTCGCAGAAGAAAGAAAAATATGTTGAGAAAGCAGCATCCGAGACCGAAAATACTTTTGACAAAATTCTACTTTTCGAGGGTTGTAATTTTGCATTTGATCTTGAAGATCTGTTGAGCTCTTCTGCTGAGATACTTGGAAAGGGAACGTTTGGGTCTACATATATTGTCCAACTGAAAAATGGACAAAGAATAGTTGTAAAGAGTTTGAAAAAAGTGAAAGTCTCAATGCTAGAATTTGAGGAGCAGATGAAGTTACTGGGCAGTATCAAGCACGACAATGTGGTTATTCCAAGGGGATACCATTTCTCCAAGGATTATAAGTTCGTTCTGTATGATCACTACGAGCAAGGAAATGTTTCAGCCATGCTACATGGTATGATTGAACACAACTTCCATCACTTTTTCTAAAACAAGTATAATCAAATTGAATTTTATCAACTAAACTATCTAAACAGAAATTATTGGCTTTCCCGTCAATCTTATCTGTCATTTGTAGCACATATTAATTAATCACAAATAATTTGTATATAAAGAACATAATGTGATTTACATAATAATTTTTGCAGAAGCCAGATATTATTTGGATAAATTGGATTGGAAGACCCGAGTAAGCATTGCTATTGGTACAGCACGAGGAATTGGTCATATCCACACCATGTGTGGTGGAAATCTTATACATGGAAATATTAAAGCATCAAATGTTTTCCTGAATTCGCATAGATATGGTTGCATTTCTGATCTTGGCTTTGCAAACTTGATAAGCCCGGCAGTGCCACCGTTCATGTGGATTGGTGGGTATGCTGCACCAGAAGTTGTGGACGGTGGCATAGTGTCCCAGGCATCTGATGTCTACAGCTTTGGAGTACTGCTGCTTGAACTTCTCACTGGGAAGTCCCCAATAAATTATAGAGGCGATGATGAGGCTGAAGACTTTGTCAAATGGGTTCACTGTATTGTGAGGGAGGAGTGGAACGTTACATTGGATGGAAACAATTTTATATGTACCAATATAGGAGAATCGGTAGAAATACTAAAAATTGGGATGAGTTGCGTTGCAAGAGTGCCGGAGCACAGACCGAAAATGTCGGATGTAGTGAAGATGATGGAAAATGTGAGAAAGCTAAATGCGGATTTGGATTACAGCCCATTTCTAGTCTCGGAAACTCTTTCAACGGATTTTGAGGTTCTTTCAAATAGAAGTTAGTTTTTGTGATGAACACACACGGAGGGAGAGATGTGTGGGTAAAGTCTTTTTTGCAATTTGTTCTTTTCTTTGTTAATATAGACTAGTATGGAAATTATACTTTGTGCAATATGATGAGTAATTGCCATACCAGCTGCACCATTCTTGAATGTGATTCTCTCTCTTAAGTCATAACTACTTGAAATCACAAATTAATAGTTTGTCTCTCCGAAGTTCAATATGTTTTGCAATTTGCAGCATTCCAGGCTCAGATTTCCAGCTAATCTGTCTTTGACAGCGGTTTTTGCAGCTTTCGTGGTTTGTTTCTCAGGACTTTATGGTGATGTTATTCATCCTGGTGAATTTAAATTCACACATGTGATGTCACTTTGGAGAACAAGTATAAAGCATAGCATAATATAATCAAATTACATGAAGCATCACAAATTCCTTGTCTATCCAATTTGAACTTCCTCTCTAGCTCTTGTGGATAGAATTAAGGAAGGTCTGAAGAGATGGGAGGAGGTTTCAGTCAATTTCTGTCTACTTGAAGATACAGGAGGAGATTGTTCTGGCATTGCTTACTTGCAAAATAAGGTTCGAGCTTATTTTTTTTGTGTCCATTTCAAGCTGTGTTTTATTTTTTTTCTTTTTCCTTACTGGCCCCTTTTTTGGAGTAGTTTCCAACAAAAAGGTGACCGGGCAGTTTTGGGAGTCTTTTCGTTTGATCAAAAGTTCAATTTATTCTAATTTCCTGGAAGTTATCTCCAGTGTGTTAACCTTTGTAATATTGACGGTTTATCCAGAGACTGCAAGAAACATGATTGGATTTGTATTTGAATTGAAAGATAGTCTGTTTTTTTGGCGCCAGTCTTTTGTAACTATGCATATCAAATCTATTTCGATCATTTATAACATTTTGGAGGTTTTCAAGGAATATTCCATTGTCAAATACGATAGAGAGCTTGAATTTTTAAATTTTGTTCAATGTTTCAATATTTAAGTGGCATTTACTTCTCTTTGACATTTCAAGGTGTATTGAGATGTACTAAGCCTTGAGCTTTTCAAGAAGTGCATTCTAGGAATTAAGTTGCTTCAAACCAATGACCGCCGTCTATCCATTTTAGGAAAAATTTGGTTCTATACCAGTCTCTTTGTTAGAATTAGGGTGTGACCTGAATTCAATTTGGAAGCCCAGTTGGGAATTTTATTTGAAGTCTATTTGGGAATTCAAGTTAAAATTCAATTTGGGAGTTCAATTGGGAGTTGGTGATTTGTGTTGGATTTGAAGAAGACTTGAAGGAGTCCAAGTTGCAATAGGAGAGGAAGAAATCATACAAGGAAAAGGAAACAGAAAATTGGCGCTCGCTACGTGCCTTGATCCCGCTCGAGTGCTCAGAACAGGAGCTCCAACGCTCGCTACCCGTGAAGAGACGACAGCCGCGAGTACCACTGCTCGAGCAACGGTCTTATCGAATTTGAACAATTCTCGATTTTGGCAGGTTTTTGAATCCTATTTTATTCCGACCACTCCATTATTGTATAGACTTGTTATAGTTAAACTCCACCATATCTTAGGCTCTTCTTTGCATTATATATGAGGAATAAATCTCTAGAAAAATCAATTATTACATTCTATACAATAATTTATAATCCTGCGTTATTGATATTAATAAATTCTCCTCTTCTGCCCTTGGATTTTTCCCACGTAAATTTTGTGTTCTAGTTTGATTTTCATATTGCCATATTATTCTCGTTCCTTTATTTAACTAACAAATGGTATCAGAGCGAGACTCAATCAACTCAATTCGAGGCTTGATTTTTTGTTGTGACAACTATGAAGTATGATATTCCGTTTTTGGATGACAACACTAGTTTTCTCTTTGGCAGGTAAAGATATAGTAGTGCTTGCTCAAATGGATTTGGATGATACTTTATTTGGATTTGGCGAAATACCCTCAACTTGAACACCGGAGAAAAGACAACGTAAGGGTCGAAAGACCCTATCACAGATATATCTTCATCTTTCGAATCGTATTCTTCAGAGAATTCGTCTTACATGGTATTAGAGACAAAAAAGAAAAGTCAAGAAGGGGAATACCTTGTTTGATCATTCCTAAGATTGTTGAAATGGAAATAAAATCGGATTATTAAAAGTTCATTTCTAGTAGTTATTTTTGACTCATTATTTTGAACTCGTCATTTCACGGTTTTTTTTTTTATTTGCAAGGTGCCTTGTGAAGTTGGCCACGAAAACTTCAATATGGCAATGAAAACCTATCCCGACGAGTGAAGTACATAGTCCGAAATTCAGCCGAAAGAGGTGACTCCAAAATAAGAATTTAAAGATGAACATCAATATTATCAATTTCTAGCATCCATCTTTGGCTTGTTGGTATAAAATTTATGTTCAATGGTTTTCCAACTTGAAAGATGTTTTACAAAGTTTATCATGACTACTTTGTGAAACAGTACAAAACACTACTTAGACAAGAAAAGAATATAGCCCAAAAATATTTCGAAAGAGGTGACATCAAAATATGAATTAAATGATAAAAAGTAGAATTGTTAATGGATCTAAACAACTAATTTTGTTGATACACTGAACTCTGTCATTTAATGGTCTTTCAATACCAAAGATATGCTATGAAAAAATCAAACTAATTTAGGCCCCCAACGATAAATTTCTAACTCCACCACTAATCATTTGCCCAAGGTAAAATTAGTCAAAAACAATAGGGCTAAGATACGTACAGGAAAAGGGTTGTTTCTTACAGCTGAAGGATTGGCATTATATAGCCATCGTACAAAATCTTTTTAGAAGGAAAAAATAACCTATACTAGGAAACTAATATATACAACCGGGAATGGAAAAACAAAAGAGAATCAAGGCTTGGAGATAATTTTGTTAATATTCAACACCCCACCCCCCACCCCTCAAGTTGGTGCATAGATATCACACATGCCCAATTTGTCGAGAATACTATTAAATGCTTGGCTCAGTAATGCTTTAGTGAGCACATTTGCAAGTTGATCTTGTGATCGGACATGGGGCACTTCAATAATCTTTGCATCTAGTTTTTCCTTGATAAAGTGCCGATCAACTTCAACATATTTGGTTCGATCATGTTGGACTGGATTGTGAGCAATATCACATGCTGTCTTGTTATCACAGTATAACTTCATAGGACGAATTTGCTCGATACATAAATCCTGCATCAAATTTCTTATCCACAGTAACTCACATATTGCTTTTGCCATTCCTCTATATTCGGACTCAGCACTAGATAAGGCCACTACATTTTGTTTCTTGCTACGCCAAGTAACTAGGTTTCCACCTACGAATGTGAAATACCCAGATGTAGAGCGTCTTTTTTCAATTGACCCGGCCCAATCTGCATCAGTGTACCCTTCAATATCCAAGCTATCTCCTTTGGTAAATATGATACCCTTCCCAGGAGATGACTTCAAGTAGCGCAAGATACGAATGACTGCATTCATATGCTCTTCACTTGGAAAGTGCATAAACTGACTGACAATACTTAACGCGTAAGCCAAGTCAGGATGCGTATGTGCAAGGTACATTAACTTCCCAACTAATCTCTGATAGTGTTCCTTATTGGTAGGAATTTGATTTGGATGAATTTCTAGTTTCGAATTCTCTTCCATAGGCGTGCAAACTGGACTACATGATGTCATACTTGTTTCCTTCAACAAATCCAATGTATATTTTCGTTGGGATAGAAAAATACCTTTCTTTGATCTGGACACTTCAATCCCAAGAAAATATTTCAGCTGACCAAGATCTTTCATTTCGAACTCACGAGAGAGGTAGCTTTGCAGTGCCTTCTTTTCCTCTAAGTCATTTCATGTTACTATCATATCATCAACATAC
>CAIGRT010226011.1:0-21180 GCA_903798405.1 Fraxinus platypoda | reverse complement strand
TAATTGTATTAAAAATTATATAACACAAATACCCTCCAACAATTCTTTTGACAAATGAAAAAAGGGGACAAATTGAACTTTGTACCATTTTGGAAAAATGGTGCAAAATTTGGTGCCACATTGAAGCTCTTTTGTACCAAATTTTGGTGAAATTTGGTGTCGCCATTGAAGATGGCCTAATAACAAATAAATAAATTCGTAATTTCTAACTTTATTTCTTTGTTCATACGTCATTTTCTTTATGGTTCCCATCCCGTCTATTATTTTCAAGACTCTTTTAACTTACCTAAACATAGGGAAAAAAAAAAAGAAAAAAAAAAGTGGTACAATTGTGTGGCCGTGTATCCTCATTTTAAGGAAAACATAGATTGCTTATGTTCGCACAACTTATTTGGTATTGCTTATGACCCAAAAATGCAATACGAGAAGCAAAAGGGAATAGCAAGACGCAAATAATGAAATATACTGAAAAGTTAAAACTAGTAAAATTTATTTGAGAATTGGGAATGAGAAAAAAAAAATGAAAGAAGGCAAGTGTATTTTGCAATTTATGAATAAATTGTGAATTGAAATTAGACCATTTATGAATAACAATCTTCGCCTACTTATAAAAAAGGGAGTAAAAAAGCACGTTTAGGCGTGTTTCTTTTTGTTAGATAAGTGATATTTGTTTGTTAGCATTTTCTTATTTGAAATACAAGCAATAAAATACCCAATCGATAAAATTTTAAAAAGAAATAAGTCCAACAAAAAATTGAACATTAGCCCAAATTCTCAACAAACATAATTTTCTTGTGAACGAACAAGGTATTATTGATTTTCGATATTGATGATTTTAAGAATTATATTTTTGTTATAAGTTTAAAAAAAACGTATGAATTTTTTAAAGCACGTTTTATTTTATTTATTTATCATTCTAAAATAACTGGAATAATATTAAAACAAGAAAAATATCTTTTATGCATTCCTAACTCATGTTAATAGTATGAAAGGGGACATGCATAATGGATTAGTCACTTCTATAATTTACCTACCAAATAACAAATGCCAAATCAGACAAATTTTATGTCTTGATTTAAGAACTGTGAATGTCGTCTTGTGAAATGGGATCCAACATTTCCATTGTCTCTTATCTCTGAGTAGTCTTCTGCAAATCGTATTCAATTATGAGATTATCATTCTCATATGGATAACAGTTTTATTTCTAAGAAAACTCCATAAGAGAGACATAATTTGACAAGTTAGAACGACAATGAATATTTAAATAAATACTAGAAATCAATCAATCCCTAGCTTATTATTTAATCTGCTTTTAACACAAGGTTCATTTCCATCAGCGTTGAACTCCCAAATATAGAAAAAACTTAAACAGAAAATCAAGAACAACGCAAACAATTTATTGGCATTCGACTAATTAGCAAGAAACCCCAAACCCAAATATCCTTTTCTTGAAGTTAAAAGATTTAATAGCTATTACAACGCCTCAAATCATAGTACAATTAAATTCTAAATACATGATTTTCCATCATGTATTTATTCCATCCAGACATTTCAACTTCACAATTCAAAAATAAGTTTTACATGTTTTTTATTCAAAAATAAGATAATAATTCAAATTTTTAGTATTAGTGAATATATTAGAAAATTAAATTAATACACATATCTATCCACCCAACCCAACCACCTACCCATTTTCTTCTCTCTCTCTCTCTCTCTCTCTCTCTCTCTCTCTCTCTCTCTCCCTCCATCCACTCTCTCTTCTCTTTTTAGCATGCCTCACCATCGGAGNTTATCACGCATCACCATCGCAGATACCACTGGCACCGTCGTGATTAAAATGTTACTTGAAGATCTGGAATTCACTATAATTTTACCTTCGAAAGAATCATTTGAATGCGATTTGAGATTGAATCCAACGGGAGAGTTTGGCTGGTGAAAAGGTAAATGATACATAAGCGATTCTGACTCTAATTGTCAGATTTTTAGCTGTGCCAGAACTATTTATTCGACTGATTTACATTATGGTATGGAGATTGTTTATGATTCAATATCAGGATTTAATTTGTACATATTAATTGATTTGGATGGAAAGGTGGTGGTTAATAGAGTTATATCAGAACTCACAGATTTGAAATTGAGGAATATATTAGTGCACGTGATGGATGGGGTGATTATGGATTCTGAGTTTAAGGAATCAGTGCAGCCTAATAATGATGAAGATGAAAATTGATTAATTTCATTATACTACCAGACGGCACTATCCTTCCCGCGGCGGCGTTGCTCTCCCTCTTCCTCTTCTCTCCCGCCCCCCTTATCATGTTTTGCTGTGGTTTTTGATGTGTTGGTGGTACAGGGGGGTGATAGGGTACTGTGGTGGTGTGTTGTGGGTGGTGAGGTGTACGGTGGTGGTACGTTTTGAACATGGTGGTGGATCTGTGGTGGGATTGGAGGCATATTGGAGGTGCGATTTGGCAGCGTCGAGAAAGTTCGTGTGGTGGTGGTGGTCTGTGAGATCTGCGAGAAGCGAAGCAAATCTATGGTGGGCCGTGTGGTGGTGGTGGTCGTGAGATCTGTGAGAAGCGAAGCAGATCTGTGAGATGAGATGATGGTTGTTCTGTGGTTGTGTGCAGTGGTTTTGTTGGTGGCGGTGGTGGTGGATCTTGGTGTTGGTGGTGGTGATGTTGAGACGTTGGTGGCGATGGGCTGTCGAGGTGGTGGTGGATCGGGGCAAGGATGTGGTGGTGTTTTCGGCGATGTGTTAATTTGTTTGAGGTGGTGTTGCTGTCGGGAGGTGGTGGTGATGATGGTTCTGGCGACGACGCGGCAGTGGTGCTACTGGAGGGAGTGGTGAGGTGGTGGTCACAAGTTGGTGGTTGGTGATGGTCACAGATTATTTGGTCGTTTGTGACCATTAAATTGGTTAATCTGTGACCAATAAACAATATGTGACCAATGCAAAAGATAAATTGTAACAAAAAAATAATGTGTGACCTAAAAAATTGTTAATTTGTGACCGATAATTTGACAATTTGCGACTGTCTACTAAGTTGTAACTTATAATATTTGTGATTTGTGACTGATGAATAAGTTGTGACGTATAATTTTTTTTATTTGTGACCGATGAACAAATTGTGACTTATAAAATTTCTGAATTGTGACCTTAAAATAATTTGTGACCTATAAAATTTTTGATTTGTGACCGTAAAATAATTTGTGACTTATAAAATTTCTGATTTGTGATCGATGAACAAATTGTGACATATAAATTTTTTGAATTGTGATCGTAAAATAATTTGTGATGTTTCAATTTTTTATTTGTGACCGACGAACAAATTGTGACCTATAAATTTTTTGAATTGTGATCGTAAAATAATTTGTGACATGTAAAATTTGTGATTTGTGATCAAATTATATAGAATTGTGACCTTAATATATTTAATTAATAAAATATATATTTAATTAATTAATTTATAAATAAAATTTAAAAAAATATGTGATTTGAAATTTTAAACCTTACAAAGTCTGAATTTGAAATTTTAAACATTATCTCTTAAATTTGAAATGAGTGAAACTTAACCTCTTAGTTATGAAATTTTCCTTTATTTCTCTCTCCTCCTGAGCGCACACCATCTATCTCTCTCTTTTTCTTTGCTCTTCGTGTTCTGTTATTAACAAAATCCCTAATTGCTATTTCAATATATAAAGAAAATACCCCAACTTTTTGTTTGTTGTAGCGTATATTGATCGATTCGTGGAATTCGAGCTCAGTATATCAATTCAACAGAAATCGACCACCTCAATTGATGATCCAAGAACCACAAATATTCACCCACACTTCGGTTGCTATGATTGCACCACAAGGACACAAAGTGACGGTGTTATTACAACCACAAAGGCACCCACTCAAGCAGCCACAAAAACAAAAGAATGAAGAAAATCGAATGAAAGAGAAAATGGAAGAAACATCTGATTTCTCCCTTTTTGAGGAAGGGAAAAACACGTGAACATCACAAAAATCGGGCAGCAAATATATATATATGGTACATTAGGTATAGAAAGAAAAAAGGCCAAGTCCAAATCAATACATAGGTCAACACTTATAAGTCGTCCAGAAGTGGGGAAACGAGCCACGAGCAACTCTAACTAAATTAAGCTACCTCCAATGGTTCAAATAGTTCTAGGTTCGGATCGTTCCATTGAGGTGTCAATATTTCAATTCACTCATTTTATCGATACCAACTGAGTAGTTTCGATTTAACATTATTGCCCGAAATTTATTGGATATCAAAACCCAACATTTGTATTACTAATCACTTCAATGAAAAATGGAACTAAAGGCGCGTGTATCTTTTCTTTTCTTCTCCCTCTTTTTTTTTAGGCAAAGAGTACTTATCCAATTTTTTTAATACTTGCACAGAATTAACATGATTTGATGTGATTGCAGGGGATTCAACTAATTCGAATCTTTGGGTAACACTATTATCGAAAGAAGCGTATTGACCTCAAAATTTGGCCAACCACAAAGTCCAGAATTTGGCCACCCTTCGGTATACATGTGTAGTACCTGTACATTTACATAGCAGTGGAAAGCACCGTTGTACCAATGAGAGGTGCAACGATGGTATGTACTCCGACAATTAGGTTAAATTTCCAAATTTCTATTCGATGTGAAGTGACAGGTTGATGGAATCTTGGCTAGGATTAATAAATTTCGCAACCACCGATTCTATGGATTATGACAGCACTTGTAGAGTTCAAGGTGCAAGGGACCATTTCTACCTCCCGTGAGGGCTTTTTCCCAATCCATGATAGCGGATGGGTGGTCGAGCCGTCGCTCCACTTTTCTGACTTTGGTTATTGATGGAGGTCACATTCAGTTGCACCTCTTATCTAGCATGAAATGGCAATTGTCACGGGGCGCCGGATTGACGACCCCTATCTTGTTATATTGTCATCAACTAATTTTTATTAGGGTTATATGGTGTATGATACTTTGATTTAATGGCTTGATGCATGCCTCATTTGGGAACTTTCTAGACAATTGGTGCCTACCACCGAATACTTTAGGTCGTTTAGAGCGCTATTGTTAGTAGAATTTTCAGCATTGAACTTTTGACGGTAAAACTTTTGTAGTAGAGCTTTTATTAAAAAGTTGTCGACTATTCAGTTGTGAATTGAAAAAAGTGTTTTTGTATAAGCTTTATATTTATTTAATTGGATAGAAGTATAAAGTTTTCTCTTTTTCGATATATTATTGTTAATTTTAAAATTTATTTAATTGTTAAATACAATTTTCCATAAAAGCTCAATAGTGAAGCTCAAAATTTGTGCTTCTTAAGCAAGTTTTTAAAGTTGTTTTTTGGTTTAAAATTACTTTTTGACTTATGCCAAATAATTAATATTTTAAACAAAAAAAGCTTTTGACCTCCAAGAGGTGCTTTTAGGCTTTGAGAAAGCTCTCCCAAACACACCATTAGTGGCAGAATGTCTTCAGCTGATTGCACAATGTTTGTCAAGTTGTAAACTTTCTCTCGTTGTCTTGTTGGGTTTTGCGTGCTTAGGTAACTAGCTTTGATTCATGCATCGAGGTGCTAGGCCTCAACCCATATCTAACCTTGAGCTTATAGTTTTCAATCTTTGGCAATTTGGGTGGGTTGGCTCGTCTTGAGTCTCTCGGGCCTTTGTCTAGGTTTTGAGCTTCCGCATAGTCTGCTCGGTTTGCCAAGTCTTTGGATCCGCTTTTTGAGCCTTAGTCCATGCTTCATCCTAAGTCCTAGGACCTTTTGCATTACTTGAGGAGTGGAGCGTGACGTCTTTGTGGAAGCAATTGAGACTGCAAGCAAGATGTAGGTATAACAGCCCTTTCGAGGGTAGTCGAGTTGGTGGGGCAGATGAACGCGAAGATCAAAGATCACGAGTTTGAATTCCCTGCCAACACTTCCTCGGTCGAGCCCGTCGCACCGGACTTGCTTAGTGCGGTTTACCTCTCCTGTGTGGTTTGCGGGCTACTGCACATGGAGCGGGGTTTACCTAGTGCGCACTCATAGTGGTTGGGCGTCCGCCCCTTCGGGGTGGTCGGGACTTTCTTACGTCAAAAAAAAATAAAAAAATATGGAGGTATAACAAAGTGAGAGAGATATTTGTAAATTAAATTGATTATTTATTACTTCCCTCGCTCTTGAACTTATAAATTGATAGATGGGAGTACATTAATACAAATTGAAAGATGTTTGAACTCAAGCAATTACACTTGTACATCACTTATGAAAGAACAATATTATTCATAGTCAACGACTGCAATAGTAATTTTATATGACAACTTATTATTTGAGATATTAATTTCCTATAATTTCGTCGTCTCAAATAACAAGCTAATACTCGTCCGCTTGGCTATTTCTCAAATAGAAAATAACACATCACCCATTATTTACATGTCACCAAACGGAAAGATTAGGGATTAACAACTATTAACTAGTGCTAAATTAGGGTCATTAATCAACTGGAAGGTTCAAGTCAAATTTTTGGTTTGCTACAAGTTGGGTTCATGAACTTCAATCTGCTTCTTTTTTGATAATCGTCAGCTTGTTCTTGACAGAAACGTTCAGATATTTTCGTCGCATAATTAAACTCTAATACTACAATTTAGTAAGATAAATTTAACAATAAAATTTTATTCATTGTACCATCTAATATAATTCAATACTTGTATGAAATATATTAAAAATAAAAATTATTAATGTTATGCAAAATCATTTGCAACCAACCACATTTTACAAGTTCGATAGTCGAACAAAAAGAAGAGAAAATCAAAGCGTAGGTTTGTCTTTTCATCTCGCAGAGCCTTCCAGTTTTCCTGGCAATAGCTTTTCTTGGTGTGGCAATAGTCCTGTACTCTCTCTCTCTCACTCTCACATATACACAGAGAGACTGAGAGAGACTCCTTTTTGAGCAGTGATCACAGTGAACGCATGACTAAAGTATGTAGGGCTCAGAACTCCGAAAGAATAGAAATTGCAAAAAGCAAAAGCAATAACTACTCCGTACTCACTAGCAATCACACAGCATAATTCAACTGTACATTCTGTCAACTGCCCTAAATAATCCCTTTTAGCTGCAAGAGGAAAGCCATTCGAACACAGAAGTTCTCAATATTCAAAAAGGACTTCGACCTGTCGTGTCAATTCCAACTCTCTCTTTTTTTCTCAATTCTATCTGTACCATTTTTCCCTATTACTCTATGATTTTGGATCAACAAAAGGTATTGCAAGATACATTGAAGTTAAACCGAGATCCGAATTGATCGAATCCGTACACTACTTTTTTGGGGTAAATTAAATGGAAATAAAATGCCCCTTTCCATATTCTCTTTGCCTTGATTTTTTTTTTTTCAATACTATCTTTTCGGGTTTTTTTCTTTGAGTTTGATATTTGCGTTGAATTTAGGGAAAAGTTGATTGAATTATATTTGTCTACTTCTATGAATGAATAGGTACATGAATGCATTAGTTCAGATATTCATTCTTGCCGACTTCTAAATCTGTAGTATTGTAATGCAAATAGATATGGAATGCGAGCCGCATTTTGCTTGTTAAACGCCTTGGGAATTTCCCTTTTTTTGGGTTAAATGTTGTGAAGAATTAGTGGAGTTTTGAGGCTACATTGATGATCTATCACTTGATCTGGTGATTTTTTTCAATGTTCTACTCTGTGACTTGTGTGGAAAATTTCACATTAACACCGAGGTGAACTTGGGAAAAGTTTCAGAATGTAATTTGATGAAGTGATTTCCTTTTTAAATGTGATATCTATAATACGTGCATTCAGTATCTCTTCTAGCAATTCTTGAACTTGCATTTGGCATGCTATTGTATGAGTAGCTTTCAGTTTATTTGTATGTCTTTGGTTTTATTTCTTTTTTCAACTTGCTTTCTTAGCATGTGAAACCTTGAATTAACCATTTGTCTGTGATTATACTTGACTTATATGATCTGTTCAAAAAAATGAAATTTTTTCTTTGGCTGCAATGTAACTTTTGGAGGAAGTGGCTTTCATTTTTAACGATTGCTACTGAAATAGCTGCAATTCCTAGCAGTAGCTTATCCTGTTGCGGTTTAATTCTCTGGAATTTGTCTACAGTGTTATCGTGTGATCTCACATCTGGTAGCAATAGATTTGACGAATTTGGGTTGATTGAGAAGTGATTGAAAACTGATATTTTCATGTTCCTTGGCAGAGCTGTCAAATAGAGAGAAATACTTGTGATGATATACGGTGGTAGGAAATGGAAAGAGTTCCCAAAACGAAACCACTTCCCAGCCAATTACCCACTGCAGCTAAGGTGACAAGTACTCATACCAGTTTGTTCAAAGAAGTGATTAAGAACCCACCAAAGGTAGGTGGCTATAAAGAGTTGGATTCAATAGCCCCTGCAAAAGCGTGGAAAGGAAAAGGCTCTTTGCAGGGTAAAAAGAAAATCATGTCCGATATTGCTTCGTTTGAATTAAGTGGTGATGCATTTGAAGAAATTGGCTCTACTTCATTCCATGGGGTGAGTCATCCCCCTGAACCTGTTGATATGGACCTGATGAGACCAGTCTACGTACCAATTGAACAGAGCAAGAGTGATGGAAACTGTTTGGTCACAAGCCTTTCTATGAAGGGTCCTTTCATGGAAGATCTTTCTGTCCAAGTTCCAAGTATCAAACCGAGCCCCTCATTACTTTCATCTGCGGAGAGCTTAGTTGAAGAGCCTAACGATTTAGGGCCTGTCTCCTCTCCATTTTTGGTTCCCCGTCCATCAGAAAATATAGATTCAAGTCTTCTTGCAGATTCTGAGGAAAAAGAATGTATATGGGATGCTTCGTTACCTGCAAGCGGCAATGTTAGTCCACACAGTAGCATTGATAGCACCGGTGTTGTTACAGCTATGAGCATTGTTAATAGCTGCACGAGCACATACAGGAGTGATGGGTTAATGAGCGATGGCATGCTTAGCGTGGATAGAAACTACGCGAGTATGAAAGGAAGCATTCTAGGGGATTTTCTTGAGAGTACTAAAACTAGCATTAGTCGAGCAAGCGATAGCAGTGTCCTTAGTGATGACAGTAACTGGAGTAACATTACTGGCAGCGCAAATAAGCCTCACAAAGGAAATGATCCCAGATGGAAGGCTATACTTGCTATTCGATTGCGTGATGGTATATTAGGCATGAGCCATTTCAGGTTACTTAAAAGACTTGGTTGTGGAGACATTGGAAGTGTGTATCTGTCTGAGCTGAGTGGGACTCGGTGTTTCTTTGCTATGAAGGTGATGGATAAGGCATGCCTTGCTAGCCGGAATAAGTTGACTAGGGCTCAGACGGAAAGGGAAATCCTGCAGCTGCTGGATCATCCATTCTTACCGACTTTGTATACTCATTTTGAGACAGACAGATTCTTGTGTTTGGTCATGGAATATTGCCCAGGAGGCGATCTGCATACCTTGAGGCAGCGACAACAAGGGAAACATTTTTCAGAGTACGCTGCACGGTATGCACTTGTTCATCACTCTCTTTGATGTCTTGATCATGTATCAGTCTTATATTTGAACAGAAGCTCTTTGCTTTCAATTAATTTTGTCTTTTTGTGGGATTAAGTTGTGATTGCAAGCCATCTCTTGCAATCTTCTTTTACCATGTCACACTGTATCTGACTGATTAATTTGATGCTTTCAGATCTGTTATCACATATGAATTGATTTCTTTTACAAAGCACATATACATGACCTATATGGATGAAAAATGACAGGCAACTTTCTTGTGTTTCTTATTTGTCCCACCAGACTTTTATTATGCATGTAGTTGAATTAGGTTGTGCACAAGGATTTATTCTGGATCATGTAATGAGGTAGTGCTCTGATTAGGTCACTATTAGTAAGATTGAATCCTTTAGTCCATTGTCTGTCCTGGACAACTTGGAATCTGGTGATAGAGGTCATCGCTGAGTTTATCTCTTGGTAGACATAGGAAGACATGTTGGTCAAAGACCAACAACCTAATTTCTTTCATTTCCTAGGCCTGGCGATTCACTAATGTAACTCTATGTTAGCATGCTCTAAATGTTACTCCCTTGATGGGTAATATTAATATGTATAATGAAGCTATATCTTTTTATTTAACTAAAAACATTGTACGATTAAGATTCCTTTAGTTGAGTAGGTATTATTTTTAATTACAAGAGAAAATATAGATTCTTCTGCTGATTGTTTGATTTTCTGATAAAATGGACAAGATATTTACATATGTGGTGTTTCTAAGTACTTCATTTGTGGCTGCAATAATGGGGATATTATCCTGAGTCTAGCTTACATCTGGCATTGCACAGATGATTTAGTTCTCAAAATTTAAAATGATTTAGAATTGACAATCGGTCCATTGTTATCTCGTATAACTATCATTATTTCATTATGTACCAAATTTCACGTGTATATGTATCCACTAGATTGATTCTTTGCTAAAGGATACACGTCTTATCGTAGGTATCTACTGTTCCCATTTTTATATTTTGATTATCTTCATGTTTGATGTTATGTTGTCAGAAATCAGGATTTGAAGCTAGTTAGACGCGTGAATTCTGTCTTTGCATATTCAGGCAGTAACTGATTCAAATTCTGCTGCTGCTTTCTTCATTCTGTGGGTCTCCCCCTGTTGCTTTTTACGGCGAGATGATCGGTTGTCATTTTTTGATTATTTAGCCTCCTTTTGGGAAGGATGTATGAATGGTTTAGTTTATACAAGTATAGAAATGAGTGGTGGATAAGTAAATAGTATTTATGGGTCCATTAGAATGTGTGGTTGCAAACGAAGTTTGATCAAGTTATATAGGATTTTTAAATTTGCCAATGGAGGCTTACATATTCATATGCTAAGCCTCTGTTTGGCTACCAATTTATAAATTCAATTAAAGTCAGACATTAATTTCAATCATACGTTCATAACTGCCAATCATTTATTATCCACACATTTCGTGGGATCTACTATTATTCTTCATTATAAATTGATTTATAATTTTGCCAAGTGGAGGCTAAATTATTTGTCATCATTTGTTACTGTGGGGCACATAACTGCCAATCATTTATTATCCACACATTTCGTGGGACCTACTATTATTCTTCATTATAAATGGATTTATAATTTTGCCAAGTGGAGGCTAAATTATTTGTCATCATTTGTTACTGTGGGGCACAAAACCATCACGCTCTACTTGTTTCATGGTACAGGTTTTATGCAGCTGAGGTTTTGTTGGCGCTCGAGTATCTTCACATGCTTGGAATCGTGTACAGGGACCTGAAACCAGAAAATGTTCTGGTCCGGGAAGATGGCCACATTATGCTTTCAGACTTTGACCTTTCCCTGAGATGTACAGTTTCACCGACCCTCGTAAGAACTTCTGCACTTTATTCTGATCCTAATAAACAAGGAGCTGCTTTCTGTGTACAGCCTGCATGTATTGAGCCCACATCAGCATGCATTCAGCCTGCATGCTTCCTTCCCCGAATTTTTCCTCAGAAAAGTAAGAAAAAATCTGGAAAGCCCCGAGTAGAGCTTCGATTTCCATCCAGCGCACTGCCTGAGCTAGTTGCAGAACCCACTGCTGCACGGTCAATGTCATTTGTTGGGACCCATGAATACTTAGCCCCTGAGATTATCAAGGGTGAAGGCCATGGCAGTGCAGTGGATTGGTGGACATTTGGTATTTTCTTACACGAATTACTATATGGTAAAACCCCTTTCAAGGGCTCAGGGAATCGCGCAACTCTTTTCAACGTAATAGGACAACAACTCAAATTTCCAGACTCGCCTGCAACCAGTTATGCCAGTCGAGATCTTATCCGTGGATTGCTCGTTAAGGAGCCACAACATCGGTTTGGGGTAAAGAGAGGAGCAACAGAGATCAAGCAGCACCCTTTCTTTGAAGGTGTTAACTGGGCTCTGATACGATGCAGTACACCACCAGAGGTGCCTATTCCAATCGAGGCCGAGCTTCCCATGAAGTTTGGGCAAGTCGACCCTGTTGGAGTTGGCAGTAGCAGCAAAAGGGTAGTAGGAACAGACATGAGGTCAGGGGGTAGATATCTGGACTTTGAGTTCTTTTAGTTTAGGAATATATGATTCTTGTCCTGTGTTTTAGCAGTGTCATTAGTTGAAAGTCTGCCTTCCAACTTCTTGTAGCCTTCTTATTGATTGTGAGAAGTCTGTGGCAGTTCCTTATGTTAATGCAGTTTTACCATCGCATAATAGAATTAATTATCGAAGTGCATTATAAGTGACAATGCTTTCCAATATGCATGTGCAGTGTATTGTTGGGGACTTGCACAGAATAATAAAATGTATAATTCTTACTTTTTTTCTTTACAAATTTACAAATGGTTTATAAATTCAGTCAAAGACAAAAGTAAAGTAACATCAGAAGTTATTTTAGTTTATATTTTGAATTGAAACTCTAGTAGGTATTTGCTTACCTTCCAAACGGTTTCTTTATTGTTTGCAGTGTTATTATTTTTGAAGTATTTAATGCCTGTTATGATTCTATTTCGCGTGTATTGAATTTTGTTTGTGCTTGCGACGAAATGGTGACTCTGTATTGATTTCCATGATGGTATAGCAATTAAAGTAAAAAAAAATTACTTACAATGTACCTAAGATTAACACAATGTAACGTGATTTTATACAAAGTGTAAGACAAGTAATAGATTCAAAAAATTACATATATTGCAACGAAATTGTTGGATAGAAAAAAGGGATCAAGAAAACCCCACACCCACACCACCACTGATTAATAAGATGCAAGTAGCTTTTTATTTGGCTTTGAAATGTATTTCTTGGTCCCCATTCTTACCTATAATATCTCAATCTTTCACCTCTATATCTGCACCTGTTGGGTGGTGTTGATGCATGAGAACTTTACATGTTATCATGCCCACTTTGTGTCTTTGTCATATTGCAATGGGCTTAAAATGAAAATTTATCATCATTTGCTGTATAATTTAGATAGCAAAAACAATGTTTTTAAGTAATAGTCTTGAAAGGCTGTGGTTCTGAGGCCTTTAGACTTTTATAGTGAAAGGAACTCATCAATCATCACACTTTTATTGAGGTCCTACTCCTTCACATACACCGTCGTCACTAAGCACAACGATGATATCTAGACGATCATTGCATCATTAAGCACGGCATTGATATCTAGACACGTTATGCTGTACGGTATAATATACAAGTTTTTTGACATTTTTCTACGTTCCAGATGAAATTGATTTGCACATAAAAGAACCTGAAGCTTTATGTATAATAAATAATTATATTTCCTCTTTAATAGATTAATATTTTAGATGAGATGAATGAACCATTCTCATCAAAGTTAAATTTTGATATAGACCTACACCCACCATTATTTTTAGAAAAAATGTAACCATTAGTCGCTAACCTATTTTTGTGGCAATGCCATTCTCAATTGTTTCGTAGTGTTGATTGAAAGTAGAAAAGTAGTTCTGGACCAAGTTACCACAAGGTCCATAGATTGTGGACTAATGGGCAATTTCCCCTTGCTTGTATTTTGTTGCATTGGATCCGGACTATCCAACAGGAAGCATCTGGGGAGTTGGGGGCTCCAGATCCAAGATAACCATTTTAAGCAATAAAAAATCCACTCAACTCAGTAGAACAATCAATAAAAAAGACTATAAACTCCATTAAAAAATAAAGGTAGCTGTCAACAAAACTATCATATGTAGGTGGGGTGGTGGGACAAAACCAAAAGCCAAAACAACATGAATCTGACACTCCATACTTTGAGGCAGTTTATCATCTGACTTGTAATATTTTTTGCAAAGAACTAGCAACCAGTTGTTTTTCTTAATTTTTTTTTCATCTTCTTTTCTGTCTTGTTCCATGTTTGGAAGAAAGCTTGAAATAACAGAATGTGGAAAGTTCAGACTTCAGAAGATTCACAGAGCATGTTTACCTAATCTGTCTTTGCTTTTATGTTTTTCTTATATCAACAATTAAAATTGATCTTTTTAAAGTTACTCTGGTTATCTCACCATAAGGGCCTGTTTTGGATATTTTGGACCACCTTTTTTAAGTTGATTTTGAGACAAACTTTTAAACCTGTTCGAATATTTTTTTCTGAAAGTGTTTTGTTTGATTAGAAGAGCTTTAAAAGGAAACTACTAGACCTTAACTGAGAAATACGTTTTCCTACGTCGACCATAGGAGTATAAAATTGGTTGGCCAAGTTGGACTGCTTTAGGCAGCTCGCCCAGAACGTCCACAAAATGTAAAACGAGCAGCCATCTATGTTACACCATTATTTTGTCATTGAGTAAACAGAAGAAAGTACAAGCAAATAGAAACAACATAGAGGACAAGAAGAGTACACATTAGACAGACAGGAGATAAATTTATTGAGCTGCTGGAAAAATAGTGAATCTCTGATACAATAATGCAAGCAATTTCCTGTAAGGAGAGATTCTCATCTGCACCAACAAAAATGGTGACAGAAACTGCAAAATTCCACATATTTACATATTTGAAATAAAATTCAATCTCAAAAGACCATTGCCAAAAAAAGAGTACATGAAAAAATGCCTGCCTATCTATTTCCAACTTACCACAAAACCCAAATAGAAAAAGAAATATATAATAAATTAAAATACAAGTTTTTGTCTACTTGATGGCGTAGGAGCTGGTGCAAACTGCCTCTAGTGCTTCTGTGATCAAAGCAGAAAAACTGGTCATGGCTTGGAAAACACCAGGCAAGCCTGTTTGTAAGTTGTTTAGTGTCATTGCTCGGGTCACCTCCACTGCCTTGGCGTGTTTCAGCATCTCATCTTCCACCCGCCTTTGGCAAATTGCAAGCTCTGATTTTTTCTCGGCCAGTGGGTCTCGTGCATCCAAAGCGTGCCCATTTTCAGGCCCCATATCAGGAAGACCTATACCAACCATAGAGTACGTTTGGTAATACTTTCTCTCAATGTTCCTGAGAGAGGAAGATTTTTTCTCAAGTTCTTTTGATACAATTTCGGTTCGTTTCTGGATCTTGAGCTCCTCCGTTTGTTTCAAAGATATTGAATGAACAACATTGACAAAACTTTTGATGGCTTCGGAGGCAACTGTATCGGGAATCCGATCGAGTGCAAGTTTCCACTCATCACAAAAAGCAAAAACCTCGGATAGTTCCCTGTTGCGATTAGTTGCCTCACCACTGACAGGGAGGAGGGTAAGCTTGAACCAGCCATGGAGAGAACAGACAAAATCTCGTTGGAATTTTATCAGGCGGCAGAAACTAGAATGCCAGGCAGCTACAGCTGATTCGAGATCGCGTGTTGCCTGCCTGTGCATATCAAATGTTGGTTCGCCTTTGTTTGCTTGATTAACAAGGCCTCGCACTTGCTGCACAATGTCATTCTGGACTTCATGAAACTGATGCATTGATCTCCACTTGTACATGAACCTGTATTCATTTTCCACCAATATAATACTGGGGTTGTTAGCCATGCAAAGGCATGCCCATATAATTAAGGAAATCAAATATATTAATACAATCATGCTAGGGTGCCAGAAAGAATTTGACACCCTAGGTGACATACACTCACAGTTGGGGGTGGGCGGGGGGATTTTTTTGCATTTTATATTCACGTGGGGTCCCATGCGGGGCCCATGCACATGTGAGAGTAGGTCATCCAAGATGTCAAATTCTTTCTGGCAACATGGCTTAATTCATATTAATATGTGCAGAAAAATAATAAATGAACAGCAGTTTTAAGATTCAATTTAAGTTCATAGCCACTCTCTATCGATTTCACAAACTTAGTACTTTGGGACCAAAAGATTCCTATAATGACACTGCTGCAGTGCAGGGTTCATTGAATAGATGGCAAACTAATGCTTCTCCATTAGTAATTAAATGTACCATTTATTTCTTTTACTTCTCATCTTAATTGATTTAGCATGCTAAAATAAATCCTTTTTGAATTTATTTAAATTTGGCCTGTACCATAAATACAGTGTCACAGTAGTTATGAGGTTTACCATTATAATATTTTTGATCTCGACTAATCTCATCCCAACACACATGATGATAACTAGTGGGTCATACGACAATTAACTCAAGTACCTAACTTCAAGCCCTTCCCTACCTCTATATTTTATAAGAAGCCTTCTCTCTGATCTGCGCACTCGCACAAGGTATATAGGAAGCTAAATAATTGCTTTTTACACAAGCAATTATAAACTGTAACCAACTAAGTGCATGTTTGTAAGTGCTTTTAATTGTTTATAAGTTGTGGGTCTTACGGAATATGTAGATAACAAGTAGATGGTAAGTTGTGGATCCAATGAAACGTGTGGAAAAAAGTATGTTTGACTAGCTTAAATTAAAATTTAAGTTTCGCCAAACATGAACCAAGAGTCTACATATAGAAACAAAATGAACCATCCATACTGGGCAATAGCCAACTTTGAAGAGGCAAGGATGATGGAAGTTGAGACATAACCTAGGTGGAGAGGGTCCGGAGAGATTAGGCAAGTGGCATTGCACATGGAGAAAAGAAATTCATAATGTTTCACATACCACTGCAACAAAGCAGTAAAATATTAAATGAGATAAAACTTTAGGACCAAAAGACAACGCCAACCTGTTTCCTCAAAACTATGAAAGAAGAAAAGAGAAAGGTGGAAAAACATAAAAACAAATAGATAAAAAGTTGACGGCCAAAAGAAAGAATTTTCACAAGGACTCCTTAACTGAGAAAGCACAGGCCAATATCCTAAAGTCTGCATAATGTAACATCCACTATTACAGCCTCAAACTTCAGAGATAAAGACGAAAGGATATATTTAGGCATAAAGGCACAAGCTTAGTTCGAATAAACTTACCCATGACAAAGTTCCACAAGCTGTGGGACCAGGTCGGAGTCTCTTAGACCAATAATAGCAGAGGAGGTAGTAGATACGGCCTGAGATGTGACGATGATTAGGGATTGTAGTCTCTTTATTGAGGTTTTTGTCTTGTCCAACTTGGCTTCATCGTCTCCCCTGTACTCCTGACCTTGAAGCGTAGCCAACTTCTTTTCATGCTCAATTTTTATACCTTCCCTATCCTGCAGTAATTGTCAGTCAGCAAACTTCAAAATTTATAAAAAAAAAAAAATAATAATAATAAAAAATCACTCTGTAAAATGAAGCAGCCTGAACTTAAGAAGTTAACAAAGCATCCGATTAACTAGATTCCTTGTACTGAGAGTAGTACTTCTAGGACTATTTCATTTAGAAGACTTCAGCAGCTGTAATAATATTAACAATTATTCAACATAAAAGTATTCCTTCATATTTTGTCACCAGCATTAAAGAAAAATTAGTTTGGGAAGGTAGAACCACTAGCATGTTATCAGTTAACATCCTAAGGTTATTCCAGGCTGTCTTTCTCAAACCAAATAAACAGCTACTCAGGGCAAATTAGTCATTCCATGTATAAAGTGAATCCAACAAACAAGATAACACAAGAAAGGTACTTTGACAAACATTAGTGGATAAGCTTAAACCGTCCAATTACAAAGCCACCACATGCAATAGCACAAGTGCTAATTCCACAAGGTCCCAGCTTTTCAGCCACAATTTCGTTTGAATACAAAATACAAGGCAACAAATAGATTTCTTTGTGCAGTAGTCAACTATTGCATCTATGATACGTCAACAAACATTCACATGGAGCTAAAATAAAACTTGATTTCAGAAAATAACACAAGATCAGATTGACGACGACCTGAAGTAATGAAAAACGAGGTTCAGATCAGTACCTTCACTTCTTCATATAGTTTCTTTTCCCACGCCAAAAGCCGTTCCAAAGTTGAAAAAAGGCTCTTCGGACCTCCTGGCTGATCAAGAGAACTGGGCTCAAGCCGGTACTTAACAGCCAAAGGAGGTTTTGAAGTCCAGGTAGAGCTCAAGTTACTCAACATTCCACTTGAGTGATAGAGTGTTTCTGTAACACCAAATAAAAAACAATTCGAAATGTGTTATTCCAATTCATCCTGTTGCCCGATAATTTTGAAATATGCAACAATTCAGTAAGATCTTGATGCATTACAATTAAAAGATCATATTTTTAACAGAAAGTAAGCAAAACTGAGTATGGAAAACAGAAAATGGTCGCTCGTTAACATAAAAGCTAAAGCTGAAACACAAAACATTAGAACAATTTTAGTCCAAAAAACCAGGACCATACTTACTTTTTAACTGCTTAAAGCTACGATCGAGCTGAGCTCGTCCGGTTTCCAGCATCTCAGACACCTGCTCACCGGCAGAAGCAGCCTTATCAAAATACTCCTTGAGTGCTGCCACAATTTCTACCAAATTCTTGTGCCTCACCACAATCCTCCTATCAGAATTCATCCCTTCATCGTTCCTATTTCCCCAACTAACCGATGACTTGCTATCATCCGAGGAAAGCTTCTCGGATTTACTAGAGGGCTTGAAATTCAAATTCCCCACATCAGCAGCAGCAGCAGGCTCATTTTTCACGGACCCGTAATTCCACTGAGACCCAAAATCAGATCTGGACTTCAGATCTTCCTCTTCATCCTCATCAGAGGAGCTCGTTGTATTGGTATAACGGTCATGGTCCCCCCATTCACTGCACTGGACTTCTTCTCTCTCGGTCTCCTCCTCTTCGCTTTCCGAGTTTTTTAGATGGTGACCTTTCCTTTGAACTGGTACAGGACCTTGTTTAGGATGATTTCTTACATAACTGTTCCCACTATCTGAATACCGTGAATACGATGAATAATTGGATGCCTTGTCGTCGAATGGCTTCTTCTTGTTGCTTCTGCTAATAGGATTTTGATAGTTATTGATCTGATCGTGAGTATTAGAAAACGATGATAAGCTGGATTCTTTATCATCGTCATCATCATCACCATCAGAATGGCTTTCTTCTCGAGTAATTCGGGATGTATTCTTGTTGGTGTGGAGGTTCTGGAAGTATTCGGAATCGGGAGGGGATGGAGGGTAGAAGTTCTCCCAATTCCATACGGAGGAGGCCTGGGAGGGGGTGCTGGTGTAAGTCGAATTCGCTCTGGCGTCGTAAGTAAAATTTCCATTGAAATTATGCGGCGGCGGTGGTGGGGAAGATGAGTCTGACAGAATATGTGGGAGTTTCATTGATTTTTTGCTGCGGGGTGGCTGCTGCTGGTGCGAGCGGTTAGTGGAGGTGGTAGACAAGGGTGGTGGCGGTGGAGGGGGATGGAAAGATGGGGAAGGGGAGGGGACGTGACGAGGAGGAGGGATGAAAGTGGGTTTGGAAGTGTTGGCGGCGGTGGCGTTCGAGATGGAGGATGGACTGCGGAGGAGGACCGCCGGAGTGTGGACAGAGACGGAGATAGGTTCACCGGAAGCAAACGTAACGAGGGCGGAGCCTGTGATGCGGAGGGAGCGGCAGTAATCGGAGTGGGCAGAGGCCAGGTGGTGCCGGGCGTGCACTGCTTCCTTCATCAGGCGGCGCCGCTCCTTGCACCGCCGCACAGTGTCCTCGTTGCCTAGCTTCGATACCGTGCACCCCATCTTCTCTTTTACTCTTTAAGACAGGGAAAGGAAAAACAAAAACAAAAATTTATAATCAGAGCTTGAGCTAAACCGCCGGCAACAGTGGCGGAGATTTAATCGAATGGAAGGAGCAGTGAAGATGGTTGCGGAATCCAGTGGATAGTTGATGTTCCATCCGTGTGCTTTTTCGACACTGAACTCTAATGGCTTCTTCAGCTCACTCTCCACTACTTTAAAGAAATATTTTATTATTAATTAATATTATATATATATATTTTTATTAACAGCATAATTTGAAAAAATTTCAGACACCGATCTGATTACAATAATGTTATTTTATTTCTCCATTATTTCAATAGATAAATAATTGAGATGTATGGTAGTGTCCATTTAGAATAATATTTTCAATTTCAACTTTTTTGTATATTTTCTTGATTCATAACTTTAATTTTTATATAAACCAGAAAAAAAAGGGAAAAACGAGAAGAAAAGACAACGATTTGAATCGAACTAGTCCTTTCTCTTTTCTTTCAATCAAATCGATTAAAGCGTGTGTTGTAATTAATTGTGCGACACAATGAAATATCAAAAATTGTCCTCTACCCTTCAAATCAAATAATTAAAAGCATGTTAAAAAACCACTGTTTGTTGTTAGTCATTCACGTAATGAAATATTGAAATCATAATGTCTCGAACTTGGAAATGAAGAAAAGGGAGGGAGGAAAAGTTATGAACAATAAAGTCATATTCTTTTTATCAACCCTTTTGAAGCTTTTGTAATCTCAAAGGAGGCATCGTCAAAAGGAGGTTTGAGTTTTGCGGAAGAAAATACTGTAATAATAAAACAAGTTTCTTTTCGAGCATCTAGTCTACTCAGAAAGGAGAATAAATACTGTAATAAATAGAGATAACAAAATTCGAATAATTTAAGAAGTAAAATATAGAAATAAAGAGTCTTCGAAGACTCTTTCGCACACATCCACAATAGGGATTCCCACTTATTCTATTTTTTAAACACAAAGGAAATAAAAGCAAGAGAAGAGAGGAAAAGTAGAGGGTTGAAAATGGTAAAAGGATTTACGAAAATGCCACGTTAAGAGAAAAATTCTTTGACATAAGAGTATATGGCATTTTGTAATTGAATGGAAAATGTGAATGTGTATTATGTTAACTATTGTGTCAATCATTATGTCACTGTAACACGATTCAAAAATTTATTTTCCACCTACTTTTCCCTCAAATTGTCTTATTTGACCCTACTTTTCGCATCATACTAATATTACTTTTCCATTTTCTGATTTTTTTTTATTATTCATTTAATTGCATTGCCTTTGAATTATGACATTGATCAGGACAAATGAAGCATAGAAGAAGGTAAACAAGAAAAGGAAAAAACCAATATTTACTTATCCGACAAATGTAATCATGGGTAAGTTATTCACTAATAACGATTCAGCTCTTGTTTGTCGCATGTTTATAATATATTTATAATCAATCAGTTTACTATCGATTTAGTTATTCACTAGTATCGATGTAATTTACTATCCACCAAAGTGCTATATTACAATTTACAACATGAGGTGACCCCCCCCCCCCCCCCCCC
>CAIGRT010226006.1:0-14191 GCA_903798405.1 Fraxinus platypoda | reverse complement strand
TTTACGGCATTAAGATATGATTCTTTAGGATTCGATTGAAATCTAGCACATAGGCACACACTAAACATAATATCGGGTCCACTTGCGGTTAAGTAAAGAAGAGATCCGATCATACCTCGATATTTTGTTATATCAACGGAAGTACCTTGATTATCTTTGTCCAATTTTATGGAAGTACTCATAAGAGTGTTCATTGGCTTCACAATATATACTTATTTTGATTGATGAATATCCCATCACTAGTTTGCTTGATTTGGAGATCAAGAAAGAATATAAGTTCTTCTATCATGCTCATTTCAAATTTCATGCTCGTGTATTTTGAAAATTATTCACAAAGATAGATATTAGTTGTACCAAATATAATATCATCAACATAAATTTGAACAACAATCATATCATTTTTTTGAATTTTGACGAAAAGAGTAGTATCCGCTTTACCTATTGAAAAACCTTTTGAAAGTAAAAATTTGCTCAATCTTTCACACCAAGCTCTAGAAGCTTGTTTTAAACCGTAAAAAGCATTTCTAAGTTTAAAAATATAGTCCGGATACTTGTAATCTTTAATATCGGGAGTTGCTCAACAAAGACTTCTTCTTGAATAAAGCCATTTAGAAATGCACTTTTGGCATCCATTTGATAAAGAGTGAACCTTTTATGACAAGCAAATGCAAGAAGCATTCGAATAGATTCTAATCTAGCAACCGGTGCAAAAGTTATGCGCAATTATCTAGTTTTCATCTCGTTTATTTCTAAAAATCTAATTTGTACCGATGATGGTTTGATCATTTGGTCTAGCTATTAAGTGCTAAACAGGTTTTTTTTTTCAAATTGATTTAGTTCTTCTTGCATAGCTAAAATTCAAAATTCATCAAACTCGGCTTCCTTGAAATTTTTAGGTTCAATTTGTGAAATGAAAGCACAACTATTAAGAGGATTTCCAATAGAAGCTCTAGTAGTAATACCTTTGGATGGATTATCAATAATTAGTTCTTTTGGATGAGAATGATCGAACCTCCATTCTTTTGGTAGATAATGATCATTTTGTGCTTCAATAAGTTCTTCTTCATTTTGTTGAACGTTTGCTTCTTCCTTGTGTTCATTTTTTGGATCTTCCTTGTTTGGTATTGAATAATCATTTGTTCGAAAGGAATTTCCAACCCTACATCATTAGCAATACCTTTCTCACGATCAAGAGGATTAGTTTAATCGAAAGTGACATGCATGGATTCTTCAACGACTAGAGTTCTTTTGTTAAAGATTCTATAAGATTTGCTAATCAATGAATATCCTAGAAAGATTCCAATATCGGATTTTGAATCAAATTTTTTCAAATTTTCTTTTGTGTTTAAAATAAAGCATTTGCAATAAAAAACTTTGAAATAACCGATAATTGGAATTCTATTTTTCCAAATCTCATAAGGGGTTTTAGTTTTCTTTCGATTAACTAAAACTCTATTAACAATATAGCAAGCAGTGTTAACTGCTTCGACCCAAAAATATTTTGGCATGCTATTATTATTTAGTATGATCCTAGCCATTTCTTGCAATGTACAATTCTTCTTTTCTACTATATCATTTTGTTGAGGAGTTCTAGGAGTCGAGAAATTATGTTCATATCCATTTTCATTAAATTTTTTTTATCAAAAGCGATATTATCAAATCTTCACCACGATCACTCCTAATACTTGTAATGGAGTATCCTTTTTCATTTTAAACCTTTTTGCAAAAATGTTTGAATACATTCAAAGCTTCATCTATAAGATGTAAGAATAGAACTCAAGTGAATCTAGAAAAGTCATCGACAATGACGAAAGCATAATGTTTTCTACCCAATCTAACAGTTCTAGAAGGTCCAAAAAGATCTATGTGGAGTAGCTGAAGTGATTTTGTAGTCAAAGTGTATAGCTTAGGTTTAAAAGAGCTTTTCACTTGTTTACGAAATTGACAAGTATCACAAATTTTATCTTTATCAAACTTTAAATTTGGCAAACCTGTGACAAAATAATTTTTGGACATTTTTTAGAGAAGATCCATGCTAACATGGCATAATCCCCTATGCCACAACCAAGTATCATCTTTAAAACTTGATAAACATTTTTCCTCACTTTCAAATTCGTTATTTATAATATAAACATCTTTGCTTTGACTTCCTATAAACATTACCACTTTTAATGTAGCATCCTTAATAAGGAATTTAGAAGAATTGAATTTAATATGATAACCTTTATCACATAATTAACTAATACTAAGCAAATTATATTTGAGTTTATCTACCAATAAAGCATTTTCAATTGAAGGAGAAGAATGATTACCAATGGTTCCAATTTCAATAATTTTTCTTTTGAATTTTCTCCGAATGTGACATGACTTCCATCATTCTTTTTGAAATTTGATAGTAACATTCTATCTCTGGTCATATGTTTTGAGCATTCACTATTCAAGAACCATTTACTCTTCAATTTCTTTGGTACCTACGAAAAATATTTTGATTTTGATCTTTGGTACCCTTACAAGTTTGGGTCCTTGGTAGTCAGTTTTAGTGGATTCTTGAATCCACTACTTTCAAAGTGTAGCCTCTTTTTTGTTGGACAATTATAAGCAATATTTCCATCGGTGTTGTAAAAGATACATGTAGCTTTTAAAGGGGTGTTGTTTGAAACTTTGACAAATAGATTTTTAAAGGATTTTTGTTTCAAGAATGATTTATATCAAATTCCTCTTTTATCAAAAACACACTTTTGATCACCAAGCATGAAATCACAATTATTCTTACTTCGAGTAAATTTATAAATAATCTTAATTAAAATTTAAACTTTTTCTTTCAAAAAAGAATTTTCTTTAATCAATAAATCATAATCAACATTTTCCTTTTGAGTTTCTAAAATTTTCTTCATTTCATTTTTCGACAAGTAATGTTTCTTTTTAAGAATGTAATGATTTAGAGCAAACTTTTCAATTTTCTCAAGAATTTCATCATTGGAGGTAAATAGATCATCATATGAATATTTTTCAATAGAGTTTACCTCATCTTCGATAGCCATGAAGCACATGTTGACAATTTCTTCTTGACTATCATTTTCATCGTGATCATCTTCACGCTTTCATCCCATGTTGCTTGGAGTGTCTTTTTCTTGATACTCTTCTTCTTGTTTGGGCATTTGGTTTTTTTATGTGATCGGGTTTATTACAATCATAGCAAATGATTTTCTTGTTTCTTTCTTCACCATTTTCTTCTTNTTTCTTTCTTCACCATTTTCTTCTTTCTTTTGGAATCTCCGATTATTTTGAAAACATCTCCATTTTTTTGACAAGAAAGACTAGATCATGTAGCTCTTCATCACTCATATTTTTACTTATAGTTCCCTAATCAATTGACGACTTAAGAGCAATTTGGCGCTTAGGATGCTCCTTTGATTCCTCTTTGCTTTTCCTTCTTTTCTCCTTAGTTTCGGCGTTGTTGAGCTCATATGTCATCAATGTTCCATAAATGTCTTCCAATGGATATGGGTTGATATCTTTGGTGTTCTCTAACAATAATGAGCTCCAATATTCCGATAGTGATCTAAGCATTTCATTTACAAGCTCACCATTAGTAAATTTGCGATCAAAGCTTTTGAGGCCATTAACAATATTGGTGAAGCGAGTAATCATGTTAACAATAGGTTAATCTTGTTTCATGAAGAAGTTTTCAAATTATTTAACTAAGAGATCAATCTTGGTTTCCTTTACTTTACTAGTGCCAACATGAGTAACTTCTAATACATGACAAATATTATATGTAGAATCATACGTGCTAATACGATTAAATTCATCCCTATCTAAAGCACAATAAAGTAGATTTTTGATTCTAGCATTCAAGGATAATTTTATTTTGTCATCTTCATCATACTCCTCTCTAGGTTTTGGAATGGTTTGATCAGGTCTGCCCTCAATTTTAATAATCTTGGCAGGGACATAAGGATCATCTTGAATAACTTCCCAAATATTATAATCTATTAATTCAATGTAAATCATCATCCTACATTTCCAATAATTATAATGCTTACCATCAAAGAAAGGAGGATGATTTGTAGAATGCCCCTTAAGATTTTGAAGATTGTGATTAGCCATTACTCAAGATTGTGAAATCTTTTACAAATGAGCACCTTGCTCTAATACCAATTGATAGCCCAAGAGTAAATAATCAAGAGGGGTAAATTGGTTGTTAAAAACTTTTCGAAAAATTAATTCAAGTTTAATCTAATTAAAAAAGAACAAGTCAATCAAACAAAAATGCACAAGTATGAAAGCAATAAGTAAAAGAAAAGAGAGCGTGTAAACGATATAATTGTGGAGGTTAGAGCCCAAACAATGATCTACGTCCTCCGTTACCAAGTTCTCCGTCCGAGTAAGGCCTTTTCACTATATTTGATTGACTTATGGTACAATCCAAACCCTCACAATACTTTCGGTGACTTATAAACAATGAGCATTGATCCTTATACAATATTGAGTTTTACAAGACATCAATATGACCCACAAATATAAATAGAATTGATTTTACAATTTGAAACTTCTTTCTTAATACATGATATGATCAAATTAAGAATAAAGAGAGAAATATGTTACCACTTTAATGAATAGTAATGAATGAAGTTCAAGTGTTAGGTGAGAAAAAACTTTGATGAAAAGAATGATTTTCAAAAGTTGATTAAATAAAAAAAATTTCAAAGTAAATGATTTGATAAAGATAAATAAAATGTAAGATCAATATAATTTTACTCAAGAATATCTCATTTAAATGCTCTCAAAAGTGTTATAATGAATTAAAAGTTAAATGGTATTTATAGCAGTTAAAATGTCAAAAATTCTGGCTAACTGGACATCCGCATCCTGAATCGGACAACAAACTAGCCGTTGTGCATCAGAATTTAGAACGGTCAAAAAAGTGATCGTTGGATGAACCGGATGTCGGCATGAACTTTTTCTCGGATTTTGCCTTTTTGGTTGTTTTTAAAAAAAATAGGCTTTTGAAGAATGTTTTGGCTTTATTTTTCAAGGTAAGTGACGTTATAAAATGTTTGAATATCAAGTTAAAATACTTGTTGAAAAATAATTTTTATTCAAGTGTTTTTATGAAGTAATTTTTCTCGTGCATAAAAAGTCATTCATTGAACTTTTAGGATCCGTTTGATTGCAAAGGTGGAAAATGAGTGGAAAGAAAATGAATTCCAGGGAATTGAATTGCCTAGAAATTGTTTTACTGAGAATTGTAATTAATTGTGTTTGATTGGTATAATTTTCTACCTGAAAAATGTTGAAATTTTGAGTCTTTTGGTGTTCGTTTGACTTTGTTTTTCATGTAAATTGTCCATTAAAGGGAATTTTTTTTTTTTTACATTTGTGGATAGAATTTGTTGTCATTGCTAAAAAAAAAAAAAAGAAGTTGGAAATCATTTTCCCGCCAAAGTGGTGGAAAATGATTTTCCACAATTTGAAGGAAAACCCACCGTGTGAAGCCAAAGCTATAAAATAGATTCCAAGGAAAAAATGTTGCATCAAACAATGTAAAAGTGGGAAGTGGAAAATGTTTTCCATTTTCCATGGAAAAGTTTGGGGAATCAAACATACCCTTAATGATTCATTACTAAGAATTAAAGTATTTTACCTTTACACGTGAATCTGAAACATCTAAATCTAATATCTTTGATATTTGACTATTAAAGTTCTTTGTCTTCGAGTTATTTGATGTGAATGATCAGCTTCCATCTCAATTTTTATTGATCGTCCAATGCGTGTCTTTTGGTAGTGATCTTTTTATCTCCAATTGATCCACTTTGCAATTATAGCTATGAAGACTCGAATTCAATTGTTACAAATAAAAACAATTTGTTTATTATCAAAGTATGAAGTCAAACATAGGTTAACACTATGCACTCCAAGTGGGATGCCATGTTAGCTTCACGTGGGAGCCTCGATGGCAAGGCGTAACACTTTATTTCTTACGTTGCACCATAGCCCTTGCAGTGTGCTTATTCTTAAAAAAATTTAACCTCACATACAAGAGTACAACAATATACATATTTTCTTCGAAATACTTTCCATAAACGAAATATGAGATATGCTCTTGTACATTATATATCTACATCTTAAATTGCCTTACCTACATAGAATGTATGGCTATGTGAGTGAACACCGAAGATGATTCTTTCGAAAATATTACTAAGGCACAAATATCTCTTGATAATAGAATTTGGATAGTGGTATCTAGCTTCAGTGTACTAAAACATTAGTCTAGATGATCACAATTGATATGTTAATTAATTGGATTATGTGATATTGTATTTAAATAAATATATCATTTAATGTCATATAATTATCATATAGTCTGGTGCTTAACACCAATAAAGTTGAATAGAATTACTCATAAAAAATTTCAGTTGGTACATATGCATAGAATTAAACACTACACCATATACTTTTATTCAAAAGAATTCTACTCGATCAATTCAAACAATATTTAAAAAAAAAAAAACTTATTACATTTTCCAATTCTAACATCTGCAAAAATATGTGCACCAAGGCCAACCATCCATCCAGTTTGCAACTTGAAAAAGGGATTAAGGGGTGAGTATGAGAATACATTCTCTCTGTAACATCAACAGTTGGAGCATCGAACCTATGAGCCAGGGACCTATGCACATTTGGAAAGGTACTGTTCCAAGGAACCTAAGGAAAAATCTTTCTATATTCCAATGGACTTCTTGGCATGTACATGTAAACTTTCAAAGGTGTGATGAGGTCAACATAGACTGATTATCATAAATGACAGAGTGATAAGGTGAGAAGTGATGAGCCACTTGTCGATATTTACTTTGAAATGGCACTAGATAAGTGTGGATGGTATGCCATTTCAGGGTTGAGGCTCTTCAGCAGAGCAGAGGTGATAAGTCTAGAATAAAGAATCTGAGAAAAGATCTGTTGTTTTTGATATGATTGTAATCACATGTTTGCACAACACAAATGGCTGGCACACGAGTAAATCATTGAAGGGTCGCATGTTTACAATGCACACAGGAGCTGTAGGCAATAATACCTTGAGACATGGGGATTGTTACTATTTCAAGGTGGCGTGCCCACGCGTTTTTAAAAGGTACGACTACATCTCAGTCTTCCATTTGAATTTTGAATGGGCAAATCTTATTCTCTACGGCTCAGATTGAAAGATGAATGGGCATTTCGGATTAATTGATCACTTAATCCAATGATTGTAGTCGATGTATCCTCGCTCATAAAAGGGGGCAAGTCACATTTCACAAACTTTACTTTCGCTTTCTAAACAAAATATCTTCAGAGAGGACACTAAGAAGCATAAACTCTAGCAACTCCTTGTTCGTTTTCTTGTCAAATTGGAAACACTTTCTTTTTTTTTTAGGTGCTTTCTTGACCTTTCTCTTGTTTTTTCTTCCTTGTCATTCTTACTAGCATGCATCCTATCAAGTTTGGAGTCATAGAACTTACTTGAAATCCCAAAATACGAGGTTGAATTACTTGCATTTTATTTGCTTGCTTTCTACATTGCTTCCCTCTTACTTCTTGCATAAAAACTCAATCACAAAGGAAGGAGTTTTATAGCTACAACCCAAATACCAATATAGAGATGTAGATATTTCAATATCAAGCCACACACCTTATCTAGTTTTCTCTATATGTTAAAACCTGAATTTTCATTCTTTTCATATGATTTTGGTGTAGGGGAAGTTGTATGGAGGTTGTGGGTGGTGGGACGTTAAATTTCAAATTTAAAATTTAACTCCTCCTCCAAAAAAACCATTCCATGCAAACTAGGGCGACACGTTTTAACCAACATCTCAACTCATACATAAAGGGCTTGACTTACTTCTGATATAATATAAATTATATTTATCTCGGTATCTCCAAATTCATACAGGGAAACGGATCGTTCGATCAACGAGTTAATTTAAGAACACACAATACTATACACATGTTAGGGATATACAGGAGCTCTACAAGTGGAAATATATTTTTCCCAACACCCCAAACATAATTTGTAACACCAGTTTGAGTATTTTTGACCCCTCAATTAATTAAAGAATATACTCAAATTTCTCATTTATATTCTATTCACAATTGTGTCACAAAATTCAGAAAGTTTATTTCGAAATTTGAGGACAACTATTTCTTAATGATTTTAACATACCCATTATCATTCCCAGCCAATAAGATGTCATCTACGAAATTACAAATTTCTTATTGGAAATTTTCAAATAAATACAGTGATCTACATCCATCATGACAGAATTGTACGAGATAACCGCTTTGTCAAATCTCAAGTACCACTGTCTGGAAAACTGGTTTAGGCCATAGATTGATCTTTTCAATTTACAAACTTTATTCTCTCGGCATGCTTGAATGAAACCTACCGGTTGTTGCATGTAAATTTCTTCATCTAATTCTCCATTGAGAAAGATAGTCTTTACTTACATTTGATATAATTCTAAATCTAAACGTGCCAATATGGCTAAGAGTAAGCGAATTGAAGTAAATCTCACTATTGGTGAAAATGTCTCCTTATAATCTATACCCTCATGTTGAGTATAACCATTTGTTACCAATCGAGCCTTGTACTTCTCTGTAGTCCCACAAGCTCTTCACTTTATTTTGAGAACCTATTTGTTTCCAATTGCTTTCCTACCAGTTGGAAGATCAACCAAGTCCTAGACTTGATTGGATTTCATAGACCCCATTTCTTCTTTTATTGCATTCTTCCATTTTTCCTTTTACAGGGCATGAAAAAGCTTCTTGTACTTCCATTCTGGACTGGTCTGAATATATTATAAAGATACACATTTTTCCTCGTGGACCCAATTTTTCAAACATGCTCGATAAATAATGGATATAGGGAATCTACCTGTCCAAAGATAACTCAAATCAGGGGATCTACTTGTCCAAAGCTGATATGGTGTAGCAGGTACCCATTTAGAGAGAACTCTATTCATATTACATGTCGTAGTTAACAAAGCATCTTCCCAGAAAGAAATGTGTAAGTTTGCCTGCACCATCATGAAACTCACCATTTCTAGCAACGTTCTATTCCTTCTCTCAGCAATACCATTTTGTTGTAGTGTATCGGAAATGGTTAACTGCCTATTGATTCACTTATCATTATATAGTTCTTGGAACTCACCAGATAGATATTCATCCTTCGATTAGTCCTTAAGGCTTTCACCTTTCTTTCTATTTGATTTTCTACCGCATTTAAATATCTTCTATAACATTCTAATGCCTTTGAATTATAAAAAATCAAATAGACATAACTATACCACATGAAATCGTCTATAAAAATAATGAAATTAAGAGGCTCTATGTCTTTCCCTCACATTTATAAGGGCCACATATATCTGAACGGACTAACTATAGAGGAAGTTCGGCTCTCAAGGTTTTCTAGAATGATTTTTTTTTTTTTTTTTTTTTCCGATTAGGCAATGTACACAAGTTGGTAATGAAACCTTAGAAATTGAACCTAGCAAGCCTTTTTTTTAGTTAACTTATTCATTCTTTCTTGTCCAGTATTTCCTAATCTAGCATGCCATACACATGTATCAACATTCAAATCTTTAGAAGAAAAATGCACATTCATAGAAAAACAACGATCAACATAATAGTTATAAGTATTTGGATCACAATTCAACACTACAAAGCCCTAAATCCATAAAATACATGTCCATTACAAATACGAATAGAAGTACCACGAAAGTTCAAACCGAAACCTAATTTTAAAAGAACAACAACGGAAATTAAGTTCATCGTATCCTGATGTAAACATGACATCATGAAGGAAACTTGTAACGATCAAGCATATGTACCCAAATCGTTAACTTACGTACTGTCTGCTTTGAGATATCGTAAACCTATCTTACCCTTCATGAAACTCTTGATTTTTCCCTTAAGAATGACTTGAGTTGAATTCTGTTACCATTGGACAACTTGCCCAAATGGAACTAGGATTCAACTTAAGTCGTTCTTAAGGGAAAGGTCAAGGATTCGAACCCCAGGACTCGATAAAAATTCGTGAGGAGTAAGTTGCGCTTAGGCTCTCCTAGAACGGACAATATGTAAGTTAACGATTTGGTCATTACAAAAAACTCACATTTTTTAGTGAATTTCAAGTATTGTTTTTCGTCTTATTAATTTGAATAACACGCAACTAAAAGGCTTTCGGGGAGGAGGGGGTCACAAGTAGACCACTTAAATCCCAAACTCTCTTTAGATAGTTAAGGTCTCTTTGACAAAGCCTTTCAATCTTACGAATGCGCAAACTAAGAAAACTTAAACAATACGTGAAAACTAGATGTGCCTAAAATATGAATTTTTATTTATTTATTTATTATTATTATTAAATTTATTGGCAATTCCTATTTTACATGTCCTAATTTAAAGGATTTTTAAATTCTTTAGCGACAATTCTCGACAATAGAAATCAAGCAATATTTTAAATATAATGTATATCATATACTTATATGCAACATATTATAATTAAATAGGAACATGACATGTCTTAATATTTCATGTTACTAAATGTAAACATATAATTCATGATACTTATAATTTTCATAACAAGTTGTACTTGTTCATGTCTCATAAATTGTACTATTTACATAGCTAACATAATCCCAAGCACAACTAAAGATATTACATACAGTAATAAAACATATGAAATACCCGATTCAAGGAGTGGCAACTTGGAGTATGGGATCATGGGGAATTAAAAGAAATCGTTTAATTCCCCAAATTCTTAACGATTCAACTGTCACTAAAATTTAAATTAAACTTAAATAAAAGGGTTGAAATGAATAAATATGATTTTTATAAAAACAATTACGATTCAACGTTACTCATAATAAGCGTATTTGTAAAGAAAATACGTTCGACATAGGGAAATCTTAAAATGACTTCAACATAAATTAACTAAAATTCGACATAATTTCATGAAAATTATTTTAAATATCCCACGCGACACTCATCTCCGCATCGACCCCCTCGAACAACTAATTTTCTGAAAAGGGAAAAATAACATAATGTGAGATAAAATTTCAATAAGAGTGCGGAGTAATTTTTGTTCTTGTATATGCATTTCAAAGAAAATTTCATACTTGAATAGGAAGACACGAAAAGTTGACCTAACTTAGATGGTACCAAATTTTCATGTGTAGGGCTACTATACTCAAATCCGTCCTTATAAATCTTATACATAATATGGACCATAACTTAACATATACTTGAAATAAGATATAAAGAATTAATCATGTAATAACGTAATAACACACTTACCTTTTCACTGGACAAATCAAAATGATAGAAGAAGTGATTGTTGGAGAGAGATCCTTGAGCCGTGTGTGGAGTTGAGTATTCACGTATAATTGTGTAGGTATACAACTATATTTAATATAAAAAGGACAAGAGAAAGAGTAAATGTAGAGAGACAAAGTGATAGAGGTAAAGAGAGAGGGTGTATAAATAGTTGGAGAGGGGTAGTCTGTAGTGTTGGGTTTGTCTCCTATTTATAGTGTAAATTATTGGACCATGTATAGAAAAATGAAAGGAAATGGCTAGACGTTGGTATAGTGAATGCATAAATAGTGTATTGTCTTGACAGTGATCAAATCAATTGGCTTGGCTTGAAACTTGATGTAAATAATGCATGTGGGCAAATTAATAACCTTTATTTATGTGTTCCAATAAATTACATTAACTTGAAATGTGGTGTGAATAATGCATGTAGTCAAATAAATCTTAAATCATGACTAATTGGCATATTTACATATATTGTACGCATGATTTCATCTAACTCTTAAAATAACTCTCTATGTAGGTTCTCAAACTATCGGCTAGTAATCAATAAGGTCCGGTGGTTGTTCCATTCTCAGAGATCACTTTGGGCCTAGTTTTTATTGGGAAAGTATTGTATGATGACACATCATTTACTTGCAGCAGTTCCCTACTTATCTTCTCCTACCTGGAAAATATTGAAATAATTGGGCATAGCCACACATTGCAAGCACCTTGGAGCAGGTCAGATATTCTTCTGGCATGATTGCTGGATGAGCGATACCACGTTGGCCCCCATATTCCACACCGACAACATACATATGTGAGGGTGCAGGATTTTTTTGATGATATTGGATGGGATATTGGACATTTATTACAGGTTCTCCCTCCTTTTACGGTGGAGAAAATAGGGGTTATACCTTTATATGCAGATGCCTCAGATCGCATTGTTTGGAGGGATACATCAAATGGTAGCTTTGCTACCAAGTCTGTATGGTAGCTCATGCGTTTGTGATGCTAGTATCAAGATTCATATCGATTACTATGGAGCTCCATTTTGCCCATCACTGTCTCATTTTTCTGCTGGAGACTATGGCATGATCTCATTCTAGTAGATGTGGTTATTCTGAGAAAGATTGGATATTAGTTGGATTTCCACTGCCAGTGTTGTTCCAAGATCGAGACTATCAGTCATATTTTCATCGGCAGTAACATCTCCGATCAGGTATGGCAACATTTTGGGAACATTTTTCTGATACCTTTGAGTTTAGGAAAGTGAGTTAGACAGAGGTTTCAGAGATGGAGGTATTCTGGACAATGTGTTCATTGTAGACATATTTGCACTATCATTCATCTACCAGTATTTTGGTTTATATGGACCAAGAGGAATGATGCAAAGCATAGGGGGATTGACGCGGTGGCCAGACATATCATATGGATGGTCTATCACATGATTTCTTTTCTTCATATGGGAGGACTATTTCGAACTGTGCATTGGTGAGAGGATCTGATACTTGCACCTATCTTTGGTATTTCTTTGACTCCGCCCTTCCCATCTCTTCATGTTCTGGTTTAGTGGTGCACTCTATCAGTTGGATCTGTCAAGATCAATACTAATGGATGCATCAAGGATGGTATTACGAGTGGGGAAGACATCATTAGGAATCATGAGGACTGTATTAGGGCTTTTTTAACTTCGTATGGACCCTGCATGATATTAGAGGCAGAGTTCAAGGTTATTCTTGATGGAATTCTACTAGCTAGAGGTTTTGGTCTTTTAGACATTTGGATTGAGTCAGATTCTATAGTGGCTATTCATAGCATCATGAGAGGGGGAGAACCATGGGCTATTCAGGGCATACTCAGATAGATCACAGACATCGTATCGTTCGACAGAAACACAGTTTTCCACATGTATAGAGAGAGAAATTAGGTTGTAGATGCTCTTATTGTAGATGGTTGGGATTATCGGCGATATCAGATATATGGAGCCGCAGACCTACCACAACATATTAGGGCACTCGTACAGATTGATAGACATAGATTGCCCTACATTAGAGTATATATTTTTTATTATTGTTTTTGTCTTTACTTGCATTAATTCTTATTGTAAGGGAAATAATACTTCCTTATTTACTGTTTTCATTATTTCCTTATGTAACCACAGTATTCTTCCATCACAAGTGAGGGCATATTAATAAAATTTTGGAGGTACCGCCCTTCTTTAAAAAAAATTCAATAAGGTCATTAGACTAAGCTAATAACAAATAAGATCATTAGACTTTAATAATAGAGCAATTAAGTCCTAAATTTAAATTTAACGACTAGTAATAAAAATTCGGGATGTTACAACCTACTTCTCTTAAAATAAATTTTGTCCTCGAAATTTACCATAAAACTCATTGAAGAGTTTGGGTACTTGGCTCGCATTTCCACTTCTCACTCCTAAGTAGCTTCTTTAGTTGAGTATGCCATCGTACTTTTACTAAAGGGGCCACCTTGTTCCTAAGCGCTTGAAATTTTGATTAATAATTTCAACTAGTACATTTTCAAAACTCAAACCGCATTTTAACTCAATTGATTGATGATTTACTACATGGCTTAGATCAGGGACGTACTACCTAAGCATGGACACATAAAATGCGTCATGTACTGCTGTGAGTTCAGTGGGTGATGTAATACTCCGAAATTTTTGCTCGTTTATTTTCTCATTTAATATTTAGGATAGTAATTTAATTTTTTTCAGATTTTTATATGGCCAAATTATTAGTGATTCCAAGTTTGCATTGTTGGTTGATTTAAATAGTTATCATGATTAGTTATTTTGGGGTTTGGGATTAAGGTTAAATTTTATATCTAATTA
>CAIGRT010225993.1:0-20855 GCA_903798405.1 Fraxinus platypoda | reverse complement strand
TAGGTCATATTTTACCAAAAGAACAATAAAATTGTAGAGTTTCAAGCCCCGAATAAGTGTAAAAAATACACTTATCAGTTGACGTGTGCAATAGTTTATTAATTGTGTAGCGGCGAGACTTGAACCCAGGATATTTTTCTGTTATGCTATCATGTTGAGCCATTTGATTTAAAAGCTTTTTAAGGTGATGAAGGGCGCCACATGTATATCATTTAAATGTTGAAGAATCTTGTCTTCAACAGTTTAAAGGGCATAAGGGATAGCTGTTCACTACAGGATTTTTTGTACTTTAACCAATTTCAACACTGGCACGGAACCAATGTATGCCTTGTAATTCATTCTATTAGCTAGGCGTAAAGTTTTTTTCCTGTAGATATAGTTTTTGGGGTTTGTTTTCAATTTGGGATACAATAATATCTTCCCAATGCACCTGACAATGATTTCGACACCATTATCAACTTAGACAGGTCACAACTACGGCCATCTCTTTTCATCATTGCTTTCAATCTGCCTCTTAGATTTCGTGACGAGAAACGCGAACCCCTCCCGTCCCAAAAATTTCCTCTCTCCTTTTCCATTTCCCATCATATTTTCAATTCTATATTTTTCTTATTTTTTCATGTTTAAGGGAGTTGGTATTCTTAATGCATTCACACGCTGGGTCAATGATGGCTACTATCCACATATGCATCTGGGCGTGCTTGACATGTCGTCAGTTAGAGTCATTGCTTGATTGTAGAAATTTAACAATTAAATCTAGATTGCTTGGTTGTATAATATTTAAAGCTCGCTCCTTATCTGTATGAAATCTTAAAGTTGCAGATTTTTTCCAAAATTTACCCTTTTTATATGTGACATCTTTTTGTTGGTATATTCTTTATGTGCAGGGAGCATATTCTGGTGTCAGATGTTAGAGCACTCGTTGCTTTTTTCGAAACCAGCTTAGATATGGCATGCATTGAAGATATCTTGCACATGATCATTCGTACTGTTTCTCAGAAACAAGTTCTAGCTTCTTTTCTTGAACAAGTCAATTCAATTGGTGGCTGTCACGTTTTTGTCAATCTTCTTCAGAGGTATTTTTATTCCGAAGTCACAAGAAAGGGTTTGAATTATCGTGTCATAGGTTTACTCACTGTATCAAGATGATAAACACCAGCAAGCTTCTTGTGTAGAATAACGTACATCTCACAAGAAATCGCCCTCAAGACCAATCATGGTTGTTTTATCATTTTTTTTTTTTAATGTTTGACGAGCCTTGTTTTGAACCTATTTATGCAACTCCTGGAAATAAGAGGCACACTGCAAAAAATTAACAAATATGGCAAATGGAGACATCTGTTTTGGACGTGAAATTGCTGAATCTATGAAAAATTCAGTAGAGATATGTCTGTTAGTGATCTTTGTTGAGTTGTAAAATTCAAAGTGGGGGATTGCGATATTACCATCAAATCTTCCCACTGTTTCTTTTTCTGTTTTAACAATTCTCACCGCAATCATTTGTCTCCTATATGGTTCATCGGCCAAGTCATTTATTCATGTATATCTTGAACTTTTTTCTGAGCTTCGATCTTGTTCGAAGTGTATGAAGTAGAATCTAAAACTAGCAAATGTACCATAGCTGAGTCTTTGAGAGCTCTTTAAACCCCAAAAGCTAATATTATAAATTTTCTGGTGTACATGCATATGTTAGCTGGTTTATTATTATTTTATGTTGGTTTTATTTCTTTATTTTGTGTTAGGATTTCGGGATAAGTCATACCTAGGTTAACAGCATACAGATATGTAACTATGAGAAAAAAACTGCTTTTGTAAAAACTATATTCAAAGCCAACAATGTATTCTAATTACAAAATCAAGTACTCATAGTTATGTTGCTTACCTGTTGCAAGCACAATGTCTTCTAACTCCACACAAGGAAAATTCAATTATTAATATTATTGGGAACACTGGGAACACATGTAATGGTGGAATTTGTGATATCTTCTATATTGACAGGCATAGTTCAATATTTTAGAGCTGCTTAGAGTACTAAATAAGATTCTTTAGGAACTCAGGAGACTAATAAGTTTGTTTAAAATTGAATGCACATTATTCAGAAATGTGTCCTCTGATATATATGTGTGTGTGTGTGTGTGTGTGGAGATTGATCTGTAATCTGTAATTCATGTTTCTTGTTTTCTACTTCTATCCTTGCAGGGACTTTGAGCCTGTCAGATTACTTGCCTTACAGTTCATTGGAAGACTTTTAGTTGGTCTTCCATCAGAGAAGAAAGGATCCAAGTTTTTTAATATTTCTGTTGGAAGGTTCAAGTCTCTTCCTGAAGGACATAAGAAAATCAGCTTGCACATGCAATCAATTTTCTCTGTAATTTCAGACCGGCTGTTCAAATTTCCTCTGACAGATCTTCTGTGTGCAACATTATTTGATGTTCTTCTTGGCGGTGCTAGTCCAAAACAGGTGATGCACCATAATGTTATCCATTTCATCGCATAATTTATGCACCATTTTAAACTTATGTATGTGTTTACATGATTTTACATTCTGCATAATTTGTAGTTGAATTAACAATTTTTAATTCGTCTGCAGGTTTTACAGAAGCATAACCAGTCTGATAGTCAGAGAAGCAGCAAATACAACTCTCAGTTCTTTCTTCCTCAAATGTTGTGTCTCATTTTCAGATTCCTGTCAGGTTGTATGGATGCAACTGCAAGAATAAAGATCATTGGAGATCTAGTTGATCTTCTAGAATCAAATCCTTCAAATATTGAAGCTCTAATGGTAAGGAAAATGTGGCTTGTTATGATATTGTGCATAAGTTTGTTCTTCTGATCAGATAAACTTTTCTGTAGGAAAATGGATGGAATACTTGGTTGGAAGCATCTGTGAAGCTTGATGTGTTGAAAAATTACAAAGCAAAGTCAAGAATTCAGAAAGACACTGAGATTGATGAGCAATATTTCATAAGGAACTTGTACAGTCTTGTTCTTTGCCATTATGTGCATTCAGTGAAAGGTGGCTGGCAACATTTAGAGGAGACAGTAAATTTCCTACTCACTCAATGTGACCAAGTATGCCTATGTCTTACTTGATAGATCAATCATTTGCATCATGTGAACATTATCCAAGAGCACTTATTTAACAAATTCTCGTTTCTGCAGGGCGGCATCTCGTATCAGTCCTTTCTTCGTGATATATACGAGGACTTGATTCAGAGACTAATAGAGTTGTCTACTGAAGAAAACATATTTGTCTCACAGCCATGTCGAGACAACACATTATATCTTCTGAAACTAGTTGATGAAATGCTCATTTCTGAGATTGATCATAAGCTTCCGGTATATTACTTAAAACTTCTGCCTGCTTCTTTGTTTAGCTTTATGGACCTTTTCTAGCTTCAAAGTTGATAAGATCTTACCTTCTTTATATTTATCACTGGAATCAGTTATTTTACGTAATTTCTGAATTCCTGTCATTACTTTTTTATATTTTCGTTACTCCAAAATATAACTATTTCTCAAGTTACTGAATATAGTGTTCAGCTCAAATTGTATTTTGAACTTCAAGAGAACATCAGGAAATTTCCATCCCAGACTCCTTGTTGATATTACTATCCCTTCGGATTAGCGGTCGAGATCACTTTGAGTTTAGGATTGATGGCCTTATTTGATTTTTTGGAATAAAGCGTTATTGACTATCAATCTCCCTACATCTATTATAAAGAAAATGAAGGAAAAATTAAGTGACAAAAAGAGAGATGAATTCGATATCATGAAATACTGATCTAGGTGAGACTCTGGTTATTTTTGTGCAAGTCCATAAATTTTGCTTGTATAAAATATTTATAAAGGGACTTCTGGTTCCATATATTATCTCTAGCTGATTATTTACCTCACTTGTGTTGGCTTGAAGTTACTGATGTGCAACGTATGTTGTCAGTTAGATGATCAAAGCTAGTTGGAAATATTTGGCTTATAATTGATAGCAGTATAATCTAGTCTTCCTTTCCAGTAAAGAGCTTTTTTACTTATTTAATTTTGATTAGATCATTCTAATTTTGACTGGCCTATCTGTATGTTTGAAACAGGTTTGCTATGCAATTAGCTTTGATTTCGTTCAACATAGTAAAATGCTCTAATATATATTGATTCAATGTTCTATAAGAAAAAAGAAAGCACCGTTTATCTTGAGTTTATATTTGCAAGTTTTCTATCCATTCATGTGGATGAACTGGAAGTTGTGTTCGAAATTAAAATTGGTTGACACTTGCATGAGAATGGAGCTAAAACATCATCATATTTTGTAATCCTTGCAATACTATCACGCCATTCTTTTATTGATCTAAGTAATTCTTGTCCTCTGCTAACAGTTTCCTGCAAGCAGCTCTGAGTTACCTCCCGAGTTCCTGGAATCGGAAAATTACAAAGATTTCAATTCTTCTTTATTTGAGCTCCTGCAAGGGGACCCTGCTGATTACATATCTGGGTACTCCAAACTTTATTTTAAATATTAACAGTTTGCTGATATAACTGATTCTGTCTACTCTTGTTATTCATATTAAGATCACACCATTTCTTTCTAAAGTAGTTCGCAGGCATCTAAGCAGCCTGACCTCAATGATGTTGGAAAAGTTGGTGATGAGTGGTGGAATATATATGACAAGTTATGGATCATTGTTAGTGAGATGAACGACAAGGGACCTAGGAAGATGTTACCCAGATCTTTATCGACAGTGGTACCGTCTTTAAGCCAAAGAGCTCGTGGATTGGTAGAATCACTAAACATCCCTGCTGCAGAGATGGCTGCAGTTGTTGTGTCAGGAGGAATTATTAGCAATGCACTGGTTGGAAAGTCAAATAAAACTGTTGATAAGGCAATGCTGTTAAGAGGGGAGAAATGCCCTAGAATCGTTTACAGACTAATGGTTCTCTATCTCTGTAAATCATCTCTTGAAAGAGCATCTCAATGTGTACAGCAGGTTATCCCTCTTCTGCCTTTCCTTCTCATTGCTGATGATGACCAAAGCAAGAGCAGACTGCAGCTTTTCATCTGGTACTATCAGTTTATAACCGTCAAGCAGAATTTTTCTTTCATATCTTCTAAACTCATTTTGTGAATTATGGTTATGCTTTGTTTTATTTCTTATCAACCCGACCAATTTAGAAGAGACATTCTGTTGATTTTCTGTAGGGCCTTGCTTTCTGTTAGGTCCCAATATGGGATGCTTGATGATGGTGCTCGAATTCATGTTATTTCTCATTTGATTAGAGAAACAATTAACTGTGGGAAGTCAATGCTAGCCACGAGTATCATGGATAGAGATGGTCTGTCTGATTCAAGCTGCAACTCAAAAGAAGGAGCTTCTATTCAAAATCTAATACAAAAGGATCGACTTCTTAGTGCGGTGAGTACTAAAATTATTCTATCCCATTTTCTAAATAATATTGGTTGTGCTTCAAATGGAAATATGTTTGCTATCAGTTGCATGTGATAGAAACATACAACAAGATGGTAGGTAACTAATCCTTGGCAGTAAGTGAAGAATGACTTAAAAGAACAAAAAAGGAATTTTGATTGAGCTCCCTTTCATCTATGATTTTCTTGACTGTCAAAAAGAAATTTCTTATTACTATTTAAAATACCATTTACCTTTTCTCTTAAAGAAACTAAGATTTAATATTACTCTCTAATCTGATTCTTTTTTATACTGTCTTGTGGTTTTCTGTTATATGGGCATTGAATTTTTGCATTACGCCTTCCAGATTGCGGATGAAATTAAGTATATAAAGGGTACAATAACAGACCGAACCCGGCAATTACATGAACTACGAATTAGAATGGATGAAAATATCAGCATCGAGTCTACCCAAAAGAAAGCTTTTGAAGATGAGATACAAAGTAGTTTAAATGTTATTCTTGCTTCAGATGATAGAAGAAGATCATTATTCCAGCTTTCTCAGGATGAGGAGCAGCAAATTGTTGCAGTAAGTAAATTGATACTTTGTTTCCGGGTTTGATTTGTTATATTCTGTTTCTGATGACAGCTCTCAATATTCACATTCAAATGTTCAAAATTTTCCTTCAATAGGAAAAGTGGATCCATACGTTACGCTCTCTGATGGATGAAAGGGGTCCATGGTCTGCCAATCCTTTCCCCAGTAGCATAATTGCACATTGGAAGCTTGATAAATCAGAAGATGGATGGCGTCGCAGACAGAAATTAAGACGAAATTATCATTTTGATGAAAAACTTTGTAAACCCTCTTCCACAATGCCTAGCAACGAGGCTCTTCCTTCCACAAATGATAGCAAATCTGGTTTTGGGGCAAATATTCCAGAACAAATGAAACGATTCTTACTAAAAGGAATTCAAAAAATTACAGAAGAGGGGTCTTCAGAGCCTATTGAAAGTAAGACTGATTCTGGTGGATCGAAGGTATTGGACTTTGATGATTCTTCAGACCAACAGTATCCAGATAAGCAAAAAGATAGTAGTGTGCAGGAAAATGTGCAAGATAGAAAAGAGTATCCATCATCAACAGAATCAGAAAACAGTGAGGTAAGAAATGAATTTATGAAGCAGGAGTAAAGCTTAGATTTGCTGCTCTAATATTTGAATTGATTTTCAGGTTCTCATGTCTATCCCTTGTGTTCTTGTAACACCAAAGAGGAAATTAGCTGGACGTTTGGCAATCATGAGAAAATTCTTGCATTTCTTCGGTGAATTTTTGGTGGAAGGTACAGGTGGTTCATCTGTATTTACAAATCTCAACTCTTCAGGTAATGTTGATCCAAGCAAGCCTGAACAGTTAGGAGGATTGCAGAAGCAGGATTTTCTTAATTTGGATTCTGCAAAACGAAATGTCAGTGATAGCATAAATTCAGTCCATGGAGGTCTTCAAAAGCATCTTAAAAATATTAAGCGCCATCGGAGGTGGGACATTTGTAAGGTACTATACTTTTAAATAATTACCCTTTTCTGTATCTGAAATTTAGCTCGGTTTATAATCTCAATTACTGCGATTGTATTTGTTTCTGATTGTAGATTAAGGCTGTCCATTGGACTCGATATTTGCTCAGATATACAGCAATTGAGATATTTTTTAAAGACTCTGTTGCTCCAGTCTTTTTGAACTTTGAATCCCAAAACAAAGCAAAGCATGTTGGGAGTTTAATAGTAGCAACCAGAAATGTAACTATGTTTCCAAAAGGACACAGGGACAAGACAGGAATTATTTCATTTGTTGATAGACGCGTGGCACAAGAAATGGCTGAAACTGCTAGAGAAGGCTGGAAGAGAAGGGAAATAACCAATTTTGAATATCTGATGATCTTGAACACCCTTGCAGGAAGGTCTTACAATGATTTAACCCAATATCCTGTGTTTCCTTGGGTGTTGGCTGACTATGGCTCCGAGACTCTCGATTTCAACAAATCTTCAACTTTTAGAGATCTATCAAAACCCGTTGGGGCTCTTGATCCCAAACGCTTTGAGGTTGGTCAATGACTCAATGTTTTTGCAAAACCACATAGTTCAGTATCATAGTGTAGAATCTTCTTCTTTTAATTACTTTTCTGTGACCTATGCAGGTTTTTGAAGATAGGTATCGTAATTTCTGTGATCCTGATATTCCCAGGTAATTGAAATTCTACTGCATGATGTTTTGTGACTTTAAGTCTGCCTCAAACTTGGGTTAGTCTTATTCTTCCTAATAATTTGGGTGCTGTAAACAGTTTCTACTATGGTTCTCATTACTCAAGCATGGGAATTGTGCTCTTTTATCTTCTTAGATTAGAGCCATTTACAGCACTCCATCGTAATTTGCAGGTATGTTGTCATTGCTTCTACTGGTTTATGATTATTTCTCATTTGTGCTTATATTGGATAGTTGTCAATACAGGCAGTTGTATCTCTAGTTAGCATTTTAAGATATTTTGCTTAATCATTTAGTTAGATATACGAAGTTAAGTTCTAACCCAGCTTATTTTGTTTGAGTCTTGATTCATTGTCCTATTCAATTTTTAATTGGTTTTCTTACATCATCTTTGATCAGGGTGGTAAATTCGACCATGCAGACAGGCTTTTCCAAAGCATTGAGGGAACGTATAAAAATTGCCTTTCTAATACAAGTGATGTGAAGGAGTTGAGTCCTGAATTCTTTTACATGCCAGAATTTCTCATTAATTCGAACTCCTATCATTTTGGAGTGAAACAAGATGGGGAACCACTAGGCGATGTTTGCCTCCCACCTTGGGCCAAGGTATTTGGATAAATATTAGTAGTGGACATTGAGTAGTGCCAATTGCGTTTTATCTTGCTTAATGTTTTTCTGGGGATCAGGCGGGCCATGGTAGTGTTGGAGTGTGCCTGGGTTTGGGTAGGCGTGTGGAAAACTTGTAATTCATTTCTGGAGAGAGTTAATGGATGATGGGAATGGCAGTGATAATATGAAGGTCAAATGACAATGTTGTGTTTTGTTTGTTTGGTTCTTTTGTCTGTCTCTTTTTGGCGACCTGTTGAGGTGAGGGACCATGGTGCTAATGATGGTTTTATGACTGGATACTTGTGGGAGCTCACGATCACAGGTGTTGCATGGTGATTTGTTTAAAAGTTGATACAGAATTACAGTTGCCTATGTGAAGAAAGTCAAAGTTATGCTGCGTATTATTGTGTTAGAGAAATAACCAGTGTTTCACATTTTTGCTTATTCCACTTCTGTGCCATTGAAATTCAGTCAATTCTAATTTGAAAATTATTATATCAAACATTTCGTTGACAGTAGATTTGACCATTATAACTTGTTTTCCAGGGTTCACCACAAGAATTCATAAATAAAAACAGAGAGGCCCTTGAAAGTGAATATGTTAGCTCGAACCTTCACCACTGGATTGATTTGGTGTTTGGTTATAAACAGCGTGGAAAATCAGCTGTAGAGGTACGTGGAAAAGAAGGGTTTATTTATAACTTTAATGTGAACCAAACTCTTCTAATTTTAATGTGGACTCTGGTTATGTCATAAGTTTCGCTGATCTTCAACATATTGATGTTACAGGCTGCAAATATTTTTTATTATTTGACTTATGAAGGTGCTGTTGACCTGGATACTATGGAAGATGAATTGCAAAAGTCAGCTATAGAAGATCAGATAGCTAATTTTGGTCAGACACCGATTCAACTTTTCCGTAGAAAACATCCTAGAAGAGGTCCTCCCATACCAATTGCACACCCTCTGCGTTTTGCTCCCAATTCTATCAATTTATCTTCTGTTGTCACAAGCACGAGTAATTCTCCGTCAGCTGTTCTGTATGTTAATATGTTAGACTCCAGTATTATACTTGTAAACCAAGGCCTCACAATGTCAGTTAAGATTTGGTTGACAACCCAGCTTCAATCTGGTGGTAACTTCACATTCTCTGGTTCGCAGGTACTGTTTATAATATATGTGACTCATAAGCTTTGTTACATTTCCCAATATGTTTGGTTGACCAATTATTTGGCCTGTAGGATCCTTTCTTCGGAATTGGTACAGATGTACTTTCTCCTTGTAAAATTGGAAGTCCTCTGGCTGAAAATATTGATCTTGGATCACAATGCTTTGCAACATTACAAACATCAACTGAAAACTTTCTTATATCGTGTGGCAACTGGGAAAATAGTTTTCAGATTTTATCCCTCAGTGATGGAAGAATGATGCAGAGTATCAGACAACATAAAGATGTTGTCAGTTGTGTTGCAGGTAAATTTTAGATAGACATGTAATAGATCCTAGCATGCTAGTATTTTTCTCTTATAGCAGTCTACATGATATTATTGTAATAAAAGATCAGAGTATCAAAAACCTGATGATACTTGAACCAATTGAGGACCTGAAATTCTACTTAGCAGAACTGAATTATTATTTCAGTGGAAAATTTGACCTTGTAGTTCTCTTTGCACGAGTTTTTGCTTCTACAAGTAATATAGTTGTGATCCTTGGATTGTCTTTCAGCAGTTCTCATGGATACATTTTGCGGCTGAAATTGATGATGCTTCGTCTCCAAGATTTTCCTTATCCTATACCCTTGAACGTCTTTGGGCACCTGACTAGCACTTGAGTTTTGTAGTCTCTGTCTGGAAGGATTCACTAGCAGTGATTTATGTACTTTTGCGACATATTTGTCTTGATGTTTTTAAATGTGTTTAGTTGAAATGATTACGCAACAAAACTTTACATTTGGTCTCAATAGATTACTAAAGTTCTTCTCTCAGCTATCGTACCTAATTCTGCGAGAAGTTAAGTCATTGCATCTCTTTATTAGCTTCCTCACTCTTAACATTTGTGCTAGGACTTTCATTCAGAAAGTTCTCACAATGGCATCAATAATCTTCGTAACATCCTATCATCTTACCAAAAGTTTTGATTTTTTGCTCTTGATGTGGTTGACACTTGAGAGGTCTCTAGTTTTCTTTTGTATACCTGAAACTTGATATATACTTTCGGTTTAACCACTTTGACAGCCTTCTTTTCTTCTACATGTAATAATTTTTATGTTGATGTCACATTTTTCAGTATTTTTATGTCCTTATTTTAGAGACTGATAGAAGCATGCTGGACTATAATGTATTTTCTTCTATATGCAATAATTTCTACATATTTTCGTTGATATATATTTCAGCATTTCTTGTCCTTTTTGTAGTTACCACTGATGGAAGCAGGCTAGTTACTGGAAGCTATGACACGACCGTTATGGTGTGGGAAATTCTTCGTGTCAAAGCACCTGAAAAAAAATCTCGAAGTACACTGACACAGAAAGATTATGTTGTTGCTGAAACTCCATCCCACATTCTTTGCGGACATGATGACATCATTACATGCTTATATGCAAGTTCAGAGCTTGATGTAGTAATAAGTGGCTCGAAAGATGGAACCTGTGTTTTTCATACCCTGCGGGAAGGTAGATATGTAAGATCTCTTCAGCATCCATCTGGCTGTCCATTGTCCAAGCTTGTTGCATCTCGTCATGGTTGGGTTGTCCTTTATGCAGATGATGATCTTAGTTTGCATCTCTATTCTATTAATGGGAAACACATTTCCACTTCTGAATCCACTGGCCGCCTCAGTTGCCTTGAACTGAGTAGCTGTGGCCAGTTCTTAGTATGTGCAGGAGACCAAGGGCATATTGTTGTACGCTCTATGAACTCACTTGAAATAATAAGAAGATTCAGCGGAATTGGGAAATTAATAAGTTCACTTACTGTGACCCCTGAAGAGTGCTTCATAGCTGGGACAAAAGATGGAAGTCTTCTGGTGTATTCCATTGAAAATCCTCAGCTTCACAAAACTAATCTTCCACGGAACTTAAAATCCAAAGCCTCTGCAATGTGATAGATTGAACTTGACATTAATGTGGGGTTAAATACTCTCATCACTGAATCTGTCAGAATTTCAGGTATGCTGATATCCTTCGTATTTCTCATTTTACTATCTTGTTCAAGAACTATTGTTATTCTTTTCCATATTTTCACTGCCACATTTATCTTCTTCCAAGTTTTACTTGGATCCCTTCTAGTGATTTATCTCCTTGTTATGTATGAATGGTTATGGACCTTTTCATTGTATAAATTGTTGTGGTGTTTATTCAATGGGAAGACAAACGATTATCAGAAGGTGATCGCTGAAACAAGTGGATCTTAACATGCATGATGAATGTTATATATTTGACAGGAAATAGTGGGATACTGAAAGAGGAAAGTTCATGATACCAATTTAAGTGTGTTTGAAATAAAACCTTAAAAATACTGTTCTACACATAAATGAGCTTGATTTCTCAAAGTTTTATCAATGATATGATATTTTTACCAACAAAATTAGGTTTTAATTTTATTTAACGTTGTCCTTGAAGAATTAAAAGGTTTGATAGTGCAAGATACTTCTTCGCTGAGGTACTCTACTCCATTTGTTGTATAACTTACAGGTTGATTTCACACTTGTCAGAAATAACTTGGGAGTTAGCCTTTGTTACATTTTGTCTCTTCTGGTGAATTTGATGCAATAGAACTCTTTGTTGGTTCTCTTTCTTTTTTAATTTAACATTGGTCATGTTACTTAACAGTACCTATTTTCTTCTTGATGTGAAGAAATGAAATGTAACTGGAATATGATGCTGAAACAAGTGAATATTAACATGCCAGCACAGCATGCTGATCCACGATAACTACAATTGCAACTTCATGTTCCTGAATTTCAGATAACAATCCGAACTGAAGAAATCTTTCTGTCGCTCCCCTTACAGCCTTGCGTGATGATGAATGTTAGAGGTGGAATCAACAGGAAATAGTGGGATACTGAAAGGGGAGTAATTTGATCACAGTCGAACTGTATTGAAAACAAAATCATGAATTGTCCTATTCTGGGCATAAAATACACGTTTGCTCACAATTTTATTAATAACGTGGCTTCCAGTCTTGTCGAACTTATCTCATCTATAATGCTTCACAATTTGATGAATAAGAGAAGGTTTGATGGTGCTAGTGCCTTCTCTTCTTATTTTAGTGAGGTACTCTATTTCATAGGCTATCTGCAAGGTAGAACTGGCATTGATTTCACACTTCTCAGAAATGACTTTTGGGGTCAGCCTGTAAGGTCTAAACATCTTTCGTAGTGGAATAATTACTGTCATTATAATCAAAAGTACGACTCTGCATACAGGAAGTAGCCATTTCCATTTCAGAACATAACCTTGCTATTCCTACATATGGATAGGAAGTTCTCTTATTCTTTTAGTTTTTAAATTTTTAATTTTCAGTTCTCTTTAGATTTTCCATATTATTTTGGCAGTTATACCAACAGTGAACACAATTATCTTACTCCTTTTTCCAGGTCTTGGAGTTCACTCAAAGTTCAGAATGTTGAGCCACACTTGTGATTAGCTTATTCTTCATCTGATCCCTGTTTGGGAATCACCTCATCTATTTGCCGCATGTTCAGGAAGAAAATAGAGTTTCTTCAGCTGCAATTTGGCAAAGAAATGTTTTATAGAATCCTGATTAAGCTACCCCATCAAATACTACAATTTATCAGTTGACATATCACCATATGATGATCATGAGTGGGAGGAGACTGTTCAATCGTTTAGTTTATCAAATACAGTTGTTTGGCCATGTAAGTGAAAGATGGAAGCCCAACTGCACAATGTGAATATTTTGTTTAATATAGGTTACCTCAGAATGTATTGTGCACTGAGAATATTTGTGACTCACTACGAGTATAGGTGATGCACCAATTTAATGAATTAGTATTATTTGTGGATGTTAAGCCCGTCAATTTTTTCTGTACGACTGCGTATTATTAAAATTTAAAAAGAAAAAAAGAAATACAGTGAAATAGAGAATGTTTTTGCCGTGTAGGTGCATTTTCTGTTTACATTGGAGTATTCAACTTCGTGTAAAATCAACTTGGGATTAAATTCAGAATACATCTTTATTGTAAGAAAGGTGAAAATGTGCTGTGAATGATAGAGCAGAGGCAGTGACGTGGTGGTTTCTTTTCTCCATGTGTTTTAGTTATTTATCCATCAGGACAACTTTTGAGTTGACATCTCCTTGTCTCTACCAAGTAATTACTGACAGAATCGATGTACCGGTTGTTACTCTCACCGGAATCTCTAAACAGTCGACTCACTAGTTTTGCGTTGTCCCTCAGTGTTTGCCCTTCTTCGCTTACCACTGCCAACCTCACTGACTCGGCCACCGAGTCTCTGGTGAATGACCCATCTTTCTCATTTCTTGGTATCTCCAGTCCCACGTTGTTATCATGCAGCAGTCTTGCATTCAGCCCTTGATCATTCATAACTGGGAGTAGAATCAGAACTCGACCGAAGCACAGCCCCTCTATCACCGAGTTCCAACCGCAGTGAGTTAGAAATCCCTCTACTGCTGGATGAGACAGTATCTTAACCTGTGGTGCCCATTTCATGCAAACTATTCCCCTGTCTTTCACACCGTCTTGGAATCCATCAGGAAGCATCTCAAAGTCAGATGTTAGGGGTTTTCTTAGTACCCAAAAGAAAGGCAATCCACATTGCTCTAAGCCAAAGGCGAGTTCATGAACTTCTTCTTTACTCAATGTGGCTTCAGTTCCTAGTGCAACATAGACCAGTGACTTCTGTTTGTCTAACCAATCTTTTATATTGAGCCATTCTTCATTACTTTCAAATTCATCATCTTCATCCTCAAGTGATGGTGGCAAAAAGCCCACCGGCATAACTGCTTTCTGATAAAGTTGACAAACTAGATTGAACCAATCTGGTTCAAATTCAACACATGTTCTGAACAGTGCAACGTCGCTTCCATCAATAGCAATGCCAAAGCGAATCACATCAGATGTACCGGATTCGTTGCCTGGTATACTGTCCATGTTCCTGTTTATTTCATAAACTCGATAAACGATGTTAGATTGAAATGGTATCCATGTGGGCAGGATTGCCCAGTCCTCAGCCGTTGATCTACCATCTTCTCCACTCATCAACACGGATGGAGGTCCAAGAAAGGCCATGAAAGCAGCAGTGAAGAGACTAAAGTATGCCCTTGAAACGCCATATTGAGCTGCAAGTTGAGGTAGCCAATGAGAGGCATAGTCATAGACAATCCAATCTGGTTTAGGCCTTGAATTTTCAAGAAAAGTAGCTATTTGTGATTTGAGTAGATCAAAGGCTATCTTTAAGAATTGTTCTTTGATATGGGGTATGTCCATCGAAGACTCTACATGGTCTGGTAAGTTGTCAACTTTAGGCAACTGAAGGCTTATTAAATTGATTTTCGAGGCCAAATTTGAAGGTATTTTGGGAAGTCTTTGAAGGTTTCTAGGAGTAGAAATAAAGGAGATTAGATGGCCTTTTCGGGCTAAGCTTTTCGACAGCTGAAAGAATGGTCTGATATGGCCTATGGCTAGCCATGGAAACATCACCACATGAAGAACACCATTATTGTGATCTTCCATGTCCATGGCAAAGCAGAATATGAAACTTTGGCCAATATGGTGTCCAAGAGAAGGATAACAGAAGGATGACTTTTTAATAAAAATGAGGAGTCATCATGATTGAGATTGACAATAATTCAATGAATATCAAGAGAACATTGTCAAATTAACAAATTATTTATGACATTATATATTTCATTTGTCAAGATAAAGTAAACAAATGTCCATCTTTATGTCTTCTTCTTCTTCTTGTTTTTTATTGCAATGTTGAGATCTCACGTTCAAGTACCAAAAATGATAAGGTCTGCACACTTTCTATCAATTTTGAGAAAAAAAAATAACTATTGTATCATGATAACAATAAATAAACATTATTCTCAGTAACATTGAGTCAACGTAATTCTTCTTTTGTCACTTTAATCGATTCATCGATAAATTCACTAAAGCAATCAGATAAGATGTTTTATAACCACAATCTACTTTTGGATTATATCCTTCTAAACCTATTAGGATTTAGGATCATAGTTAGATATTAGTGTAATTTTAGTTACTTTGTTCTTAAAATTTTATAAATTTGGTTATTGTATACTCTTCACATCCCATAAAAATAGTCATGTTTTCCTTTTTGGTCTATCTCAAATTATAGTCTTATTTCTTATTTGAGAGTGTAGATACTATATTAATTTCCTAATATACCCCTATTTAATGTCATTTGTTATTACAAATATAAATCACTTCATTATTCAATTGTAGTTGAAATAATAATAAATAAATAATTCATTTTCAATGACATTTATTCATTTATATTTGTATTTGTATTTGTATTAGTATTAAATAACTTTGGAATGTTAATTATCTTGATTCCCGCATTAAACAATGACTAGTACCACCTGAATATTGTATGCATAATTTAATTACCTTAAATATTGATTACATTAATGAAGTGGTATATTAGGAAAAATGATAATAAAATCTATTATTTCAACTGCATTAATTAAATTTTCTTAATCTGTATGGAAAAAAATAAGATTATTTTTATGAGATAGAGGGAATATCTTTTTGTAGTTTAATAAATATGAAAAAATGGGACAAGGTGTAACTATACATAGGGCTGGACAAAACTCCCGAATCGAACTGAATCGAGCGGTTCTTCTTAAATTAAATACTCAAACGGGTATATGAATCAAGAACCGATAGGTTTGGTTCGATACTAGACCAAGGATCGGAGAACTGAATCTTTCTAATTTTTTTTAATTTTTTATCTTAAATAAGTCAATTAATTTATTTTTTAAAAATAAATTTGCTAACTAATTAATTTAGTTCAAACCTAAAATATATTTTACTATTTCTAATTTTTAACCAAGCCCAATTTAATTAAATTGACCTTAATTTTACCAAAATCTCTTATTCTATCGTAGTATCGTTTCTGTAGTTCTATTATTGTGGACTCATCATTATCCTCTTCCTGTGATTTTAACGGTCAAATTTATGAAGAACTCAATAAAGAAATGTGCAAAAGATCTCATGTGATTGTATTACGTTATTTTGTAGGAGTTAAGAATGAACATGTCATAGTCGAATTAATGTAGCGTGTTGTAATATAAAAAAAATTAATTATTGTACAGAACACGGGAATCGAATAGAACCTAACCGAACTGAATTGAATGAAACCGAACACAAACAATTCCATAATTAAATTTGGATCCGATGATTTCTTTTACTAAATACCCGAAAATTCGGGTTCGGTAACCATGCCCAACTCGAACTCTACAAAACTCTATAAATTATCCCCAAAAACATGAAACGAACTTTTGTCATTTGTGGGGTGTTTGTTTGGGAGGGATTATTTGAAATGAATTATGATTTTTTTAAGAATGTAAAATTTAAAGGAGTAGAAAAATTATTGATTCACGTTTTAAAAAAATAATTTTTTGTGCGGCTCCGCCAAAATTGACTTTTTTGGTGAGATTGATAATGCACCAAATGTTAAAATGTGTACCTTTGCTTCGAAGGTTAGAAACGCTACCAAATTTGGGACATAAGCAACACAATCTTGTAATAACCCCAACATTGAATTTGATTCACTCAAAATTGATAGTTATAAAGACATTTTTACCCTCGTAAAAAGAAAAGGAAAAAGAAATATGTCGGATAACGTTGAATTTGAATCCCTAATTAAAAATTCAGAAACCCAAGAACCACCGCAACAAGGAGGAGCTCCTCCGTCCGAAACCCCATCCTCCGCCGTTTCCAGCACCACCACAATGGTCGATACTGAACATGAAGAATCCCATTCGAACCCTTCTGATCCGCCAAAGTATCCCAATGTTTCGTTCAGCATTTGGCCACCGAGGGAGCGCACACGGGACGCCGTGAGGAACCGTCTTATCGAGACCCTGTCCACACCCTCCATTTTGTCCAAGCGCTACGGCACCATGTCGGCCGAGGAAGCCGTGGAGGCAGCCAAGAGCATTGAGGAGGAGGCGTTCCAAGCAGCGGGGGCGACAGCCACCACTGAGGGTGATGGGATCGAGATTCTGCAGATCTACTCTAGGGAAATCAGCAAGAGAATGCTGGAGACTATGAAGGCTAAATCTGGTGAACCGAAGCCAGAAGCTGAAGACAAGGATCAGCCCAAGGAGGAAGATGCGGAGTCCACGGCTCCACAACAGAGTGAGAAAAGTGAGGCTTCTGTTGATGATGAATAAGCTTGCATCACCTGTGAGATTTTTTTTTTTCTCTTAGTGGAAACTATGCTGCCATGTTTATTATGCTGAGACTGAGATCTATCTTGTAGTTTTTATGAATCCTTAGATGCTAATAAAATGTAGTAGTTCTTTTTATATCCTTCTTTGGGGCTTTTCAGTTTACATTAACTTCTTTTTGTTCAGTTTCAACAATGTGCTTTAATTAATCCTTTTTTCGGCTTATTTTGGTTTGTTTCGGATTTATGTGTTGGTGAATTTTCGGGCTTCCTATATTGTGATTGCAGTAACATGTGCTGATATGCATTTCTTTTTAATTCCTTCGTCTCAAGCCATTTAATATACATGAAAAAAGTTGAAAAATGAAATATAAATTAAAAGTTGTAGAAATAAGATTTTTTTATGGTATTATTAGTACTTTCCAATCATTTTGTGGGAGGTTCGGTTCTTTATCTTGAGTCTAGAACTGTGAACCGAACCCGTTGGTTCTCGGCTCCGATACCCATTTCACGATTTAACTTAGAACGGAATGCTCAGTTTGGTTCAGTCCGGGACTTTTGTCCACCCCTAGATAAACACTTCGGTACCTAATTAAGCCTTTTTAAACATTGTGCACATGCTAGTTGATTGTTTTACACTATGCTGTTACAAGCATTTGGAAAGTGTGAATGCTATGGCTGAAAGAGGATGCTTTATTCTGATAAGTAATCATTATCATTAAAGAAATCGAAAAGGTGGGACCAAATTCTTCTTTAGGGATGATCATCGGCTTTTAATCTCAATGTTGGCAGAATCCATATTAGATGGGGGCAACACAATGATTACACATTATACATGTGAAACACATGTACTACTTATGCTATCGTTACTGAGTGTCTTTTCTCATTTTGATAAATGAGATAATTCAATTCCATTGTTTAGGATATATTTTCTTGATTTGCAACTGCTGTGCACTTAAATTCTCTACTACTTAAATTAGTGTATATATGAAACACTTCCCCAAGAATTACCTACATCTGCAGAAGCCATGGTTGCATCCCTGTTGCCATTTTTAGTTAAATTTAATCCTGAATTATTGCTTTCGAACTCTGGGATGAAGTATTTTTGGACATTTAGTTTATGCACATTTGTATACGAGTGATGTTATGGAAGAGTATAGTTTAGAACAATTTCTGTCTTTTTTTTTCTTTGCTGCAAACCACTAGTTATGTAGATGAGGAGTTAAATGACTTCTTGTTTGAGATTTTAAATTGTTTTACATTTTACAGCCAGAAATTTTTCCTGCCTGTGCTACTGGTATGAATTGTTTTACTTGGGATGACTTTTTTAATTAATGGAATTTTTGTGGTTGTCCTGGGAATAGGCGTCTTTAATTCTTGAAATCTTTTAGTTTTCAGCAACGTAATTGATTATGATTTTGGATGGTGGATAGATGTGATTTATTTTGAAAATTAAGACACCCATTTGGAAGTTCTTTCAGCAAAATCTTGTTTTGTGTTCATGATAAATCCTAGATATGTTGAAGGTATGAACATGTGGACCAAGAAAATTTGGTACCATTGTTTGATTATAAGAATTGAAGACGAAGACTATAATGGAATTTTTGGTATTCATACTGGATATTCACACTGGATATTCACACACTACATTGACAAGCTTGCACAATAGTTTTGATTATGTCAATAGTTTATACAATTTGCAGCTAGTCTTTGTCTTGGAGGAAATTATTGATGCTGATTGCTCTAGTGCTGTGGACAATAGAAGGCCTACTATGCAATATTTCATTTATTTAGGAGGAAATTTGATTATGTGGAGTTCAATGAGACATAAGGTATTAGCTAGATCAAGTACTATGGATATCGTGCTCTTTCAAGCTGCAACAGAGTTGGCTACAAAAGTTTTGCTTTGTCCAATCCTATATATAATAATATTGACCACGTCTTGTTAGCTTCAAAGTTCAAACCTAGCTAGTGCTTCGGACAAGAATTTAACGCGTTGAGCTAGAAGTCATTTTGTTTGAGAGAAGGTTTTTACAAGAGAACTAGATGTTCAATAATCCCAACTAAAAATCAAGCAGTTAATATCTTAGCTAAACCATTAACTATTTGTAGTGTTGTGCTGCTTTGTAACTAGATCACTTTAGGCCAAGCTGTGTTTCGTTTGATGAGTTACATACTGTATATTAAGCTAGATAATTTGTCTGCTTGCAACCTTTGTTATGCCACTCCTCTCTTCAAAGGTACTTCAAAATGTTCTTTTTCCTTTGTTAATTAACCCGTTGGTCATGCAACGATCTCATCATGTGGTTTGAGCTGTCTGGCTGTGGGGCCTGAGTTTGATAGGGGTGCATAGCTCAAGTTGGTATGCTTGGTGAGGAACGTAGCCCCTTTGATAATTCTAGTGAAAGTTTGGATTGTCCTTGACGTTGAGTTGAAGATGGTGCATACAAAGAGGAGACTTTATCGTGCTCGTCAGCATAGTAGTCGTTAAATTCAGGTGCTTGGATAAGCTTTTACCAAACCTGAAGAGCATAATTTGTATTCCAGTTATATGCGAGACGATGCAGACTGCAGTGCAGAAGTACTTATATTTAATTGATTATAACTTATAAGCTTATTGGAATTTCTAATTAATCTAAGTAGTCTGGTGACGGAGTTTGTTGATCATTAGCCATTACCAAATAAACGAAAGATGTTTTTTAATAGAAAAAGTATAACGAGTACATACACTGCTAAAAATTGCACTAAAACGCTTATATCAAGAGCGCTCATTTTCTCACTTCACAGCATAAATTAAAGAACTAAGAATTTTTACGTCTATCCATAAATTTGAAAACTTAGAAAAATAGTAAATCGTATGGGGTTTAATAAGATATTTTGTAGAGGTTGATGAACTAATTTAATGTCCAGCTCCAGGGCTTGGACCAGATTTCTTGATATCCTCTAGAGTTAAAGCATTAGAAGATTGATGTCCTTCTCCACCATGACTTGGCCCTCCAGTCTTGATTGCTTTAGCGTATAATTTCTCAACTGGACTTTCAACAGAATAATGGGGTTTTGTTGTGCTCAAAGGACTAGATTTCTTGATGTCCCCTAGAGTTAAAGCATTAGGAAATCGACGTCCTTCTCCATTGTGACCTGGTCTTCCAATCTGTGACGCTTCAACATATAATTTCTCAACTGGACTTTCAAC
>CAIGRT010225988.1:0-11221 GCA_903798405.1 Fraxinus platypoda | reverse complement strand
AACTACTAAATCAAACTAAGAAAAAAGGTTTAAAAATCCTCACAAGATATTGAAAATCTTAAAGCAATTCACCAAAATTCAACTCACTTGCAATCACAAAGGACGAGAGAACCCCCATCAAAGCAAATGAACCAAAAGCTGCAGCGAAGCTCGATTCCCCAATTAACCCAGGAATTACTTTGCCCCTAAAATTCTCGATCTCATAAAAATGCAAACCCCTCCATCAATAATTCAAATTTCCCACAACCCTAACCGGAAATTACCCACCCAATTCACAAAAAACACAATAACATTGAAAACATCTTACACCCAAACTGAAAGAAAATAAACGAACCTTCATATTTGGTTTGGCAGTCTTGCTTTTGTAGACAATAAAACACAGGCCCCAGCAAGAATTTTTGGAGTTTCTCCTTTCTTTGTATAACTAGATAAATTTGTATACCTACCACCAGAAGCATCTGGCCAGATTCTGTTTCCCCGACTTCGGCGAACGCAATGGCTACCAGAAGGAACTTTTCATCGCCGCCGAAGGAATCTACACTGGTCAGTTCATTTACTGTGGGAAGAAGGCTAAGCTTGTGATCGGAAAAGAAGAGAGAGAGACGGGAGGAAGAGAGACGGACGAAGAGAGAGAGGGAGACTGGAAGAAAATGTGAGGGGAAATGAAGGAAAAACCACACAACATCCAAACGGCGTCGTTTTGGTTGACGAAAAAAATGAACAGTGCCAAAAAAAACTGGCTCTTTTAGTATGGTAGGAGTAGGAGATACCTTTGGAGAATCTCCGTTGCTCCTTTGTGAGACTTTTGCATGGGTGAGTGGTAACGAGAAATTAAATACAATAAATACAAAATATTCATTTCAAGAATAAAAAATAGAAAAAGAAATGAGGAAAAATTAGGTTCATTCAAATCAATTTATAAGTATATTTCATTTTATAAATAAATTTCTCTCAAATTTACATATATTTATTTTTAATATTAACTAATTAACGTGTCATGGACGTTCACCTTACTAGTAATTCCAACCCCTCTCATATTATATCCTTGTTTGAGTCCTATTTTTTTGTTCAAAATATATTTTGAAATAGTATTTTGATGGAGAACGTGTAGTTAAAAAATAAGGAAAAATTTTGAATTTGTGTGTGATATTATTTTATTGAAGAATGCATGGTTGAAAATAATGGAGAAAATATATTTTTGTAAATAATGGGACCAGACAAGGGAATAATTTTCGGACACGTGGACAGATGCTCGTTAAATGGATGCAAACCTATTTATAATCCAGCCTTTATTCTTCATTTCTGTTCCGCCTATTCTCTCTCCTTTCTCTCTCTAGAATTCTCACTCACAAACCCTACACCCTAATTAACCAAGATTTTTCAAAAAAAAATTCTTCCTTTTTTTTCTCTAAAACTTTAATTTTCCAGAGATGGCAAGTTCTACGACCAGCAATGTTTATGCCCACGTCATCGAGGACGTCATCAACAAGTGCCACGATGAGTTCATCGACAATGGTGGTCCTGGCGACAACGTTCTCAATGAGCTCCAAGCAGTAATGATTTTTTTACTTTGATTTAATTCCTAATAATTTTTTTTGTCTGGAGGAATAATTTTGTTGCTTCTTTGTTGTTTTTGGGTCTTTTTTAGAATGTCCTGAATTGTGTAAAAATGGGATTTTTTAGGTAATTTGATTTGTGGTTTTAATATGATTTAAGTTGGGTTTTTGTAAGTCTTGGATCGGTTGAGGTGGAATTTCACAGTTGATGGTGTGTTTGTTGATGGATTTTTTAGTTATGGGAGTTGAAGATGATACAAGCAGGGGCAATTGTGGGCCCCATAGACAGGTCTGCAACCCAGAAGCCCTCATATGGGGGTCCCATTCCTCCTAACCCTGTGCATGACCTCAACGTGCCCTATGAAGGCACAGAGGAGTTCGAAACTCCGACTGCTGATTTACTTTTTCCTCCGGTGAGCCATCAATTTTTCCATTTCGTGCAGTGGTAATGTGAAAATTTATGTTAAAGATGAAATTCTCTTAGATATAATAGTTAACTAAAGAAATTTCTTGTTTGGTGCACATAGACGCCGTTACAGACGCCATTTCCAGGGACAGCACAGACTCCGTTGCCTGGAACTGCCCAGACTCCTCTTACTGGAATGTCTGACAGCAGCTCGTTGTATAACATTCATACTGGCGGAACCCCAATAACCCCAAATGAGTATTCATCTGTAAATGACAATAGTGGGGTTCCTGACATGAGAGCTGGATCTGCAAGACCCAGCCCATATATGGTACAATCCTTTGCAGTATCTTTTCTTTGGCCTTTTTTTTATGGATATGACTTTTATTTGGAATTGCAAGTTGAGGAATTTTGTTTCTTAGATATTTTCGTCTACCCATCCTTTAAATCTGCATATCGGTTTAAACCTGGTGGTTTTAATAGTGAATTGAATGTATTAGACCTTTATTTTGAAATTAGATGATGAATGTATAATGTAAATTTTCTCTTTTTCACGGTGGGTGGTAGAAGTTAAATTTTTTCTTTTACTCATTCAGCAGGAACCTTCACCTTGGTTGAATCAAAGGCCTCCTCTTGATGTGAATGTCGGTAAGTATCATGGGAGAAGAGCCTTATAAATAAGTATCAATAAAATGTCCAATTAAACACACACAAGTGGGTAACACAGTTTTAACGATTTCTTTTCTTTTCTTTTCTTTTCTTTTTTTCCTTCTAAACATTAATTGTTATTTGCAGCTTATGTGGAAGGCCGGGAAGAGGGTGAGAGGAGAGCCCCTCATCTTCCTTCGACACAGGTGACTATTATTCGTGGTTCAGGTTGACATTCATTGAGTTACTAGTATTTTATACGAAGAGGACTGTAGTGCATTTGTTGCGCTAATATAATCTCTCAATTGCAAGAGATCGATAAAGATATATTTTTTCTGTTTCCTTAGATGCTTTTTGTTCTTTTCTAAACGAACTTTTTAACTCACATGTAACAAATGAATACATATTTGAGGAAAGGTTATACAAACTAGGTACAGAATATGTAAATGCAATTTAGAGAAGTGGTATTTGATCTCCATCTGACCATCTCCTAGCTTGGCTCTAATTACTTAAGTTTGTTAAGGTAATGCAAACTCTGCAATCACTTCCAGTGAAGAGGAAAAGGGGAAAACAACATAATGTGAGATATGTCAATTTGGTTCATAGTATTAAAAAAGTGAAATTATTGGTTGGCTGAATGCTCATTAAAAGTTAGTATGGAATTTCTCCCATATTGCAGAGGGTAACTGATGCTATGCAATGACAAATCCTGTAGCGAAATTGAATTTTGTGTTGCACCATACTAGTTGATATTATTGTCTGAAGTGTTGTAATTCAAGCAAACTTGTAAATAGGATACTTGTTAAAGAGGTGTTGTTCTGCACGGTTGGCAAGTATCATTTTGCAATAAGATTGATGAAAACCTAGTGGCTTTCAAAGCATTTAGGAAAGTGAGAGTGTTCACTGCTGTTGCTTTGCAGTTACCAATCTTCCTGTATTATGGAGAACCTTGAGATAATTTCATCAGATGACAATTTTTAGATGTACATCGCCAAAAGAAAGTTATATAAATATTTGGTCCATTGAGAAATTGGGATGTCTGACTCAAAAAGGAAAAAGACAAAGAATAGAGAAATTGAGGTGCACGTGAGAGAGATTGAGAAAGACCTGTGTGGCAAGTAGGGCGCTTATTTCATTTTATCTCTTGTTCAAAGTGCTCCTTTTGCTTTCATTGCTCGTATTGAAAGCTTTAGCTTTTAATGTGGCGTTTTCTAAAACAACCTCCTCCATCAATGATGGAGGCAATAAAATTCTTTCCTTTTTCTAGCATGTGAGAAGACTTCATTAAGAGCGTGTTTGATTGCGAGCATGAAATTTATATGGAAAAAAAATAAATTCTAGGCAATTTAATTGCCCAAAACTTATTTGTATGGAAATTAATAATTAAATATTTTTTATTGATTTAGTTTTCAACCTAGAAAATATTATAGTTGTCCATTTTTTATTGGTGGGTAAATGAAAGAGGTGATAGATAAGAAAGAGAAAGAGAGAGTGAATTAAATGGAAAATAAAAACTACATCTCCCTAAAGACAATATTTTTCTTGTCGTTAAGAAAAATATGGTCACAAGACCAAAAGTAGGAAAATATTTTCCATGAAAAAAATTGTCAATCAAACAGCATAAAGGTAGGAAATTAGGTGGAGAAAACACATTTTCCATTAAATATATTGGCAATCAAACGTACCCTAATTTCTTCTATCATTTTCTACTTTCTTTGTCAGGAATCTACCCCGTTAGATTCCTCTCTTAGTGCCTTCTCTACAGTTATTCAAGCCTTTTTTACACTTCCACTAATTTCATGAAAAATCCAGATTTATAACGTGAATTTCCTTCACATAGAATGGACAAATATGACAAAAACTACTCACAGGTGCACAATTGAAATATCCCTTGATATATACAGGGAAATTTGCATTTTTTTCATCTCAACTTTTGCGAAATTTAACAAATCTACCCTTCACCTTTTTTAGCATAATTTATTTCCAACCTTTTAATTATGTAGCAAAATTTTTCCTTCCTCCATTTTGACCATTAAATGATGGATATGTCATTTTCTCTAAATAAACAAAAATAAAAGAAAGCATTAAAACAACAAGAAATAAAGAAAAATTGCAACTTTTCAAGTACTATGAATAAATTTTACTTAGAACGATTTAATACATATTAACTCATTAAAAAAAAAAGAAATTAAAAAAATTTCATCTTCCACAACCAAGGTCACCTTACCTACCCCACTCCACTCCACCCATCCTAATCCACCCTACCTGCCGCCAATCGCCACCTCCGTGTTGGTGAGTTTTATTAATCAAATGTTTCGATTTGCCATAAAAAAAATATGGAAATGCACATATCATTATAGGTGAAATACATAAACAAAATGTTTCTTTTTGAAAAAGTCTTTATACCACTAAATGCTTGGCCTACTATGTCCATATTTGTCACACGTAACTTAATCTATGTTGTAATAATTATGTAAAATAGACCATTTCTTGCATTTATTGCAACATCAAATTAATTAAATTGTCGTCATTATAAAAGAAAAATGAAGTCAATCTATTATTATCTTTAAGAAAAAAGAAGTCCATCCATTTTGTACTATATAAAGCTAGTGTTCGGCCGCGAGTTGGGGTGGATTAGGATGGGTACGGTGGGGTGAGTGAGCTTGGTTGATGAAGATTACTTTTTTTTAATTATTTTTTTATGTGTTAATATGTATTTAGTCCTTGTTTGATATCCATTTTTTTCTCATTCTCTTTCTCGTTTTTTTTCTCTTTCTTCATTTCAACCACACATTCTATCAATAAAATAATATTACACATAAACCCAAAAATTCTCCTTGCTTTTTAACCACACATTCTTCCATCAATCACTATTCTAAATCAAATTCTTCTCCAAAATGGGTGTCAAACAATGGCTTAATTGTTTTTAGTGGGATATATTTATATTTTTTGAAAAGGTACGAGACTCCATTTGCAATTTTTCCTTAATTTTTGTAATTTTACTGCTTTCTTTTTCTTTTTATTTATTTATTTAAAGAGAGGGAAAATCCGTCATTAAATGGACAAAATGTAAGAAATGATGAGTATTGCTACATAATTGAAAGGTTGGGGATTGATCAATTGGTACCAGGATTTAATTTAAATCTCTCATAAGGTAGAAGTCTTGGGTTCGAATTTTGGAGGACGCGATAAAAATTCGTAAAGAGTAAGATGAGCTCAGACTCTCCCAGAACACGTAGTATATTAATATAATGGCTTGGGCAAAGATGCTCGTGTCGTTAAAAAAAAACGTGCATTTTTTTGTAATGACTCGAGCTTCGCGCCTGTCGTTATATCATACATACTGTCCGCTTTGTGAGCGACTTATTCAATTGGTATCAGAATTCAACCTAAGTCTCTCACAATCACAAGATAGAGATCTTGAGTTCTAATTTTGGGGGACATAATAGAAAGTCGTGAGGAGTAAGATGGGTTCAGGCTTTCCTAGAATTGAGTCTTTTTTTGTGACGGTTCGAGCCTCACGCCTAAATCGTTATTATATGTACCGTTCGCTCTGGGAGAGACTTGCTCAATTGATACCAGGATTCAATAATTTCAATTTAAGTATTTCATGAGACAGAGACCTTGAGTTCGAATTCTGAGGACGCGATAAAAAATTACGAGGGGTGAGATGGGCTCAAGCTCTTTTAGAGCGGATCCAGGTCGTTACAGTAAGTTCCCACACAAATCAATAGAATAATTCAAAAGAATGTAGAAGTTCAAAGTTATACTCGTAGTAACCATTCGTATTTAAAAATCCATATTAAAATAATTAACAAAATAAAAGACTAACTTGGCCCCAAACGTAATGTAGGCCCTTGTTTGATACACATCATTTCAAAAATACATTTTTCTCTCTCTTATTTTCAACCGCAGATTCTTTAATAAAATAATTTTATACGCAAATTCAAAATTTTTCCTTATTTTCTAATTACACATTCTCCATTAAATCACTATTCCAAAATGTATTTTTTGAAAAAATGGGCCTCAAACTTGCTCTAGATCAATAAAGTAGCAAAAAATTAAGTTTTCACATTAGTGATAATATCATAACAAATTGTAATATACTACTAGGAGTACAAACATCCTAGAAGTCTCCATTATCATCACTGCAAATAGTATTTTTAATTGAATTGTCAAAATATCAGATCCCACTATCATTGTCCTCATCAATGTCAATTTTGTCTGATTCTTTGACATCATTTTTCAATTGAAATGTGTGCCTTCTCTTTAAAAAAAAAACCTCTTTTAAGATTTTACACCAAAACATAAAATCAATCAAATGAACATAACAAAATTGTAATCTACTACTAGGAGTAGAAAAATCCTAGAAGTCTCCATTATCACGACTACAAATAGAATTTTTAATGAAATCATCAAAATATCATATTCTGCTATTATTGGCAATTTATTCTTATTCTTTGACATCATTCTTCACCTGCAATGGTACCTTCTCCTATACTCATAAAATGTTCTAGGTTATAAAAGAAGAGCCTAAAAAGTTGAGGCTAGTTATAAATAGTCCAGAAAAGGCAAGACAAACGAGCACGTCTTAGCACCTCAGAGACTTAGTCTTGAGGCGTAAGCCTCGAGGCATTTAATGAAAGTGGTGAGGCTCTCCCCGGGGTAGGGTGGGTAGGGGGGCATGCTCAAATTGAAATACATGCAGGTATGGCTAAAACATTTGTCTCTCTTAATTATTGGTGAGCACTTTGTGCGGCATGGTTTTTACCTTGGTGCCAGACACATTGTCAATCTTTCCAGTTACATATACTGATGAGAAGAAAAGAAGCAGACATTAAATTTTAAGGCCTTTGCATAAAGCCATTCTCTTTTATGTCCATTACATATTTGGCTTCAAACCAAGATCCCCAAATATTCCTAGATTTATATCTCAGGAAGATGATGGAGTACAACCTTTATATATATTACTCACGTCAGTTTCTTCAAATAGAGAGAAGTGGGTGGGGTTAGCCACATACCATCTAATGGTAATTTAATAGTTGGAATATGCTTGCTTTTTTTTTGTTTTCTATCTGAAAATTAGTTTAGCATGTCTATTTTGGTTTATATGGAAATTCGAGATTCTGCTTCCTTTTAAATTGAAAATGTGATTCTGTTCGGTTCAATAACGAATGTCCAACTTAATAGAAGAGATAGAAACCAACTGTTTCTTTAAACCCATATATTATATTATGATTATTAAACTGGTGCTCAGTTACCTTCAGCATCATCAAAGCTCATCATTACGATTTTGGGACTTCAGAGAGAAAATGAACCATTACTTAGAACATCAGTAGAGAAAGGAAAAAGAGAGAATTGAGATGCATCATTGCTTAACGTCTGATCTGGTGAATATGGTAGAGCTATAAATTTCAGATTTGCTCACCAAATGATAGTGCAGAATCAATGATGTAAGTATGCAACCATTGAAAAAGAAAACTTGGTGGTGGATATTTATTGATTGGCTAAGTAACTATGATAGAAATGAAATTTTGTTGTGGACTTGTTAGGGTTGTTGGACGATTTGTTTGAATACATTGTGATGGAAAGAGAGCTGCTCTTCTTTATATATCTTTTTAGTTCCCTTCTTATGATATTTAAGTTTGAGAATTAATTCTGTCATCCAATGTTCTTATGAGGGAAAATATCATTTTTAGCTTATTTTTCGCATAAAGAATTTCCCTATATTGTTATTTTTTTAGTTACACTATTATGGGCATCACAGGATTTCTTCACAATGCCTTCCGGAAAGCGAAAGCGAGAAGACTTTCCTTCACAACAGAACCCTGGTGGATACATCCCACAGCAAGATGGAGCTGGAGATATATCGGATGATATGAAGGTAGATCTTTTTTCACTCAGAAGAATGATAATTCCTTAGTGAACTTGTAGGTAACAACCTACGAACCATTGACCAATATACTTGCTAATTCAGGATAATATCTAGATCTCTCGTCTTTCCCCTATAGATTCTATCATTCTTGTGTATTATCTTCTGATGTTGATTTATAAAATTACGTGATTACCTATAAAAAAAAAAAAAGATTATATCATTAAAAAGTAATTGTTTTATGACATTATCTAAACATTTTGCTATAGATCATATATTTAACACTTTTATCTTGTTGTGGTAGAATTGAGGCTTAATAAAATGCCTTTTCTTGATCTTTTGGCAAATTAATGACATGTTACCTATAATCCTAATTCAGGATAATTTCTAGATCTCTATCCATTCCCTGTAGATCTGGTCATTAAAAATACTGATTATTCAATATTATCATAACATTGTTCTATAGAGTATGTGCTTATTTTTTTTATTGAAGCTTAATAAAACACACCTCAATCTTTTGGAAAATTGATGTCATGTTCCTTTTCCTTGTCCTGAGGCGGCCTTTCAAGTCTCCATTTTCTTCTTGCTTGCTTTAATATTTGCTTTTGTTAGTGGTTTCTGGTTTGTTTTCAGATATTTCAAGTAAGATAAGATACTCTCTTTTGTGAATTTTAACTTTTCGAGGATGGTCAACCAGAAATAATTCATGATACCTAGCATTGGAAATGACTGAAATTTTCACGCATCTGTGCTTAGATTTTTTTGTGGATAAATCTTCTGTCTGCATTTTTTCCCCTGAATTTACCTACACCTTTGCAACCCAAAAGTATATTTTTTCAAATGATTTGATTTTCTGTTTTTATTTAGTGCTTTCCTATGAAAAGAAGGAAGCTCCTATTGATTTCTAAGTAATGACTTCATGACAAATTGTTATTTACCTTTCTTCGTTCTTGAGGAGCAGCCAGACTATTAGACATTGATTAAATACATTGGTTTCTTAACACCTAGAGTTCCTAGTATTGTTGTTCATTCCATCAAACACTACCCTGTCAAGGGAGAATATAAAGAGCTCCTGATCTTGGTTGTCAAGAGACGGATGCAATACCCCTAAATTCAGTTCTGTGTCCCATAGGTCTGGAGCACGTCGAACGAGAGGGAAAGATCATTTATACCGATATAAAGATCCTTTTCTCAGGTAATGGCAATCATGTTAAGCATCTCTCTCCTCTGAAACATGGAGAGCTGAAAATAGGAAAGTGCTAGAACAAACGGAAACAGGAGCCAAAAAGAAAACGGAAAATAGGAATCGATGTTGATTATATTCTTTTTGGGATTCCCACTTTACATGCTTTATGCTAAACATCCTTGGCACATTTGCATGGGAGAAGAAAAGGGAGAACCAATGATTTGTTTCGATGCTAGGTTTGAGGATTAGGTCTTCTTCATGGAGAGTGCAGTTGTGTATGCTCTTGCTGTGCTTTAGTGCTTGGTTTGTAGTTGTTTTATGACTTGTCTCCTTATGGAGTAGATGGCAACATAGAATTAGTCACTTCACTTGGCAGGTCAGTTTGGTTGACTTTGTATTGTATCTACAGGTTGGATTACCTCTTGGATGGGTTGTGTGTGTGTGTGTTTGATTTTCTCTTTTCTATTTTCTGCATCTTTATAAACTGCTTTATGGTCATTTGACAGTTAGATCAAGGGAGCAGCAGTCAGCATGTTTTGGTAAATGCTACCCAAAAGAAGGTTGTTCAAAGGGAAGGATTGTCTTCTAGGATTCCCCAGTTGGATGGTCCCATACCCGATCCATACGATGACATACTTTCTACACCCAATGTTAGTTTCTCTTCTTTGTTCTCGAAGTGTATGTTTGTATGCATTGTTAGTTTGTTCTTTGCTTCTTTGTCCACTCAAATGTGGATAGCATGGATGGGTGTAATGTTGTTTTCACTAGGTTGGGCTTTTTGTATTTTTTTTATTATGGTCATGTAGCATGCACCTTTCATTTGATTGCATTTTTCTTCTGACAAATGTTTTTTGCTAGTTTTATGACTAACCACACAACTTTTATGATGTGTACCTATTACTGTTTCTGTTGCTAAGCAGGCATGTGCTGACTTTCAAAGTTGATATGTCATTATAGAAGATAAAAATGTATATAATGTAGGCTAAGTACCTTTGGCTGGTGATTGAAGGGTTTGCACAAAGTATTATTTTAAAGAATTTTTTATAATCTGTAAAGGTTTTTTGAGTGACAAATTTTACTGAAAAGGAATGCAGAAAACAATTTCATGAATCAAATATCTGTGGTCTCTAAAATATAAATATGATAAGAATAGCACTTACATGTTATTTTGTTTTATTGAATTGTTCTTTGAGCAGTGAAGCAGCGGTGAAGCATATGTTAAGCTCTTGTTTGACAACCATTCTTCCTTTTTTTATACTCATTTTCAATCACACATTCTCACAATAAAATATTCTTCACGTAAATTCAAAAAATTTCCTTACATTTTAACCATACATTCTCCCAAATTTTACTATTCAAAAACTCATTCTTCCAAAAAAAAAAATATGTCAAACAGGGGTGTCATGCGTTTTCTATAACGTGATTTATACCGCAAGTGTACAGTGTCAAGTTTTGTAATATAGTAATGGAGTTATAGTGTCGAACCCACAGGGATTGATATTTGATTTTATACTAAGTACTATAATTGTTTTAGCTTTTAATTTATTTAGAGA